>JAQGAN010000193.1:0-13033 GCA_034697745.1 Nothrus palustris
GTAATAAATGTATATTAAGCTTAAGATTCCACTTAAAACTAAGAATATTAATATAAACAGTTTTGCAATATATCTTATTTCGTAATTAAATCGAAAATTTAAAGCCATGAGATTGGGAAAGGGATTAGTTGGGAGTGGAATTGGGAAAGGGATTAGTCGGGAGTGGAATTGAAAATGTTGTGAATTGTGAGCTCTAACACTTTCTCAAATTGAGATCAAAGTTGTTGTGAAGTAAAGCAAACTTAAGACCGTTTTTATATAATGAGTTTTCGCAATAACAAAAATTTGAGTTTATTTGAATAATTTATTAGAATTTATTTAAAATTGCATTTGACATGATTTCACTCTAAAAAAGTTGATTTTTAATAATATATTATACCTTATAATTTAGAAGTCCATAAAATGCTGAATAAACAACATTTACTTAAATCAAACATAAAAACTATTGTATAATAACTTATAATATATTTGATTAAATTTATATTGAGCTCTGAATAATAAACTAATAATGAAAGCATGCCTTAAGTTATAGATATCACTAAATTATTTGCAAACAATAAACGTAATGGTTTCGTACGAAAAACGTAATATTTAATGTAATATTGTTTAAAAGATAATAAGAGCATCGCTTTACTCAAAACTTTCTAATAAGATAATAAATATAAATTCTTTGCGTCATATTATTTATGATAACATTTTATTATATAATAAAAATATTTTATTAATTATCTTCATAGAGTGATAAACAAGAATACACTATATTATCTATTCTTCAACGCTTTGCCACATTTAATATCATTGATATACTGGCAGTGGATTGGCCTCCACTTTATCTTCAGAATAATTTCCTCATGAATTTTAGTTGTCCTCAAATTTGACTAAAACTTGATTTTTTTAATTATATTTGGTTTGGATCTGAACGACACTAAAATTTATGGATAAATTCTCGGAAAATTTTTGTGGTTCCAGATTTTGGGTAATATTCTAAACTATTTTAAAAGTTTTAAATGTTTTCATTAAATGTTTTTCATGTAATATTACGAGTCAATTAATATAAACATAACTTAATATATTTGCAATTATTTTATTATTATTTTTACGTGAATGACAGGACGCGAACCTAACCTGGAATTCAAACCGACCAGATTTCACATATTGTTTCCAAGAAACAACACTCGTTTGGATACCTTGTATTTTCTTATGGCTATTCTCTCCATACGAAATATATCGCATAATTAATAGCAAAAATAATGGTTTATATTGGAGTTTCTTCAATATTACAAAAATAGTAAGTTTATAAGTCTCTTATCTATGTTAAACAAATTAATGTTAAATTACAACTCACTCTTTTCTACTAAAGGCTTTTTTGACCTATAATTATCATTTTAGACTTATTCAATCGAATTTAATCATTCATTTTTGAAAATCCAGAGTTATACTAATTAGTAATAAAGTTTTGGCTTATATATACCCCGCATCGTCTTTTATTTCCTAATGCTAGAAAACGCTAACAATTGTTTTTAAAGTTATTAATTTTATTGAACTTATGATTTCAATCCTTAATCACATCACTGATAAAATTGATGCATAAAATTTCGCATTTAATAATCAAATTTTCAATATTTGGTATCGTAGTGTTTAAAATTAGTCAATTAGTCAATTAGTCAATTAGTGCATTCATTCAATAATAATAAACTTTAAAAAGAATAGCAATTAAAGTGTACTTATAATAGAAAAGTACTTTAAAATTAAATCTTTAAAAAAGTAACAAATATGATTAGGCGCGTGCAATATTGATTGGACAATGATGGAAATCATTTTCAACATTTATCATAAAATCAATTTCCATTTGAAACACTATTTGTAATTTTGATAATTTGTGATATGAATAAATAGATAAAACTCTTTCATTGAACTCATTAGATATTTATCTTTTAAGTTCGCTTTATATAAAATAAAACGATTTATTTGAAGCTATAATGTGAGCGACATTAACAAATTAAAGACGAATTAATAAATAGCTCTGCTAATAAATTCATTCATGGGATTATTAGATCAATTTTCTCATCTTAGATGTTCATTACATATATTCGCACCGCAGAGGAGAGCTCAGCATTTGCAACATTTAGGAAATTCCATTCGTAATAATAGGTTTTTGTAACTGCAGATTCAAATTACCAATAGAGCTGAGTTCATATACTCATTAATAATTTTGTTGAAAAAATTAATTTAATTACCTGTATGTGCAATAGTTTGGGTATTGCGAAACACTTGGAAAAATAGCGCTATGACATCCTTCACATCTATTATATGTCCGCCGAATGAATGCAAATGCTAGAGCTCTACACAAAATAATAAAAATAGGAAAAACATTTTAACCAACAGACAATACGATTCAACGGAGATACAATAGGCATATGAATGACCACAGACATAGACATTCAAATAAATAAAAGTTACAGACCTCTAATCGCAGAAAGTTTTTGCATTCATTCGGCGGATACACGATATGACAAAATTGAAGCTGAGCAATACATTTGTGGTTGGATTTCTTTGTGTTTCCCAAAGAGTTTCACTAAAGAGTTTATGTGAAAATGATTCGAAAATTTTTTTATTAACATTTCAAATCTCAAAAATTTGCAGTTTTGGATAGAATTAAATCAGAAGAGTGGGTACCTTTAGCGATCAAAATTTGAACTTAGAGGGGACTGTTATTTATTATTGAAAACATTTTATAAATATTATTCTCAACAAAGTTGTCGCTAAAAACATTTCTAATTGTCTTATATAACTAGCTGTTGCGTTTTAAATGTTAAACCCGTTTAAAAGTTTTTTTTAACCAATAAATGTTTACAAAATAACGAATTTTGATTCTTAATTTAAAATCAAATTTATTGTTCATTTGCAGATTTTATCAATTATTTTGATTGTGTTGAGTATTTGCGATCTCACGCATGCATTAATTTTACTCCACGCCGACGACTCATATCCAGTTAAATACATTACACCAATCATCAAATTAATTACTTTTGTAAGTTTTAATTGCTTTTAATGCTTAAATGGATTCAAACAATTATTTTGAATTAAGCTTTTACTTAATATTTTTTTTACTTACAGAGTCTTTTATTACTACTACAATATTATGACAGATCCAAAGGCATTATAACTTCTGCTGTACTTTTCTTCTTTTGGTTATTGTTAATAATCGGCAGTGCAGTCAATTATATATCCATTTTTTTGATGACTTTTTCCGATGTAAGCATTTATCTAACTTTCTCTTTAAAGACAGTGATTGTTGAGTTTTAAGATTTTAGATATTATTGCGGCAGATGTTTCACTACTGGCAATAATCCCAACCCTAGTCTAAAGTTACGAACAAAGTGAATAAGTTTTGTTCGACAGAATGTATTAAGTTATTGAGATTTAGGAATATTTATGTTATACCTTTTATAGTAATGTTATATACGATAATGGATTACTTCGTATGATTTAAGTGATCATTAATTGAATAATATTTTTGATCGAAAATTGATATTTTATCCATAAAAGTCAAATAATATTAAACATTTGTAGATTTTGAAAAAATGATAAACCCTAAGCTGTTTTTCATTGTTTTTCACTCATTTCATAATAAGTAATCACTGTTGAAATGAAACTCAAATTTATTGAACAAATAATTAAATTGAATTTCCTTTAAGGGAAAATATGATGGAATAACTGATGATTTTATATATGCGACTAAAATGGTTTATACGCCAATCGTTTTTTTGCAATTCTTTCTTTCCTGTTTTGCTGATTCGCGACCAGAAATTCTCGAAACACAGAAAAAAATAAAAGTTTGTGCTATTCTTTGATAACTACTTTTCAATTAAGTTATATAATAATTCTTCTACAGAACGAAATCCCAGAAACTTCCGCATCGATTCTGTCTATTCTAACCTTTTGGTGGACCAACTCTTTAATACTTTTGGGTAATATTTCTCTTTAAAAATATAGAAAATTCCCGAATAAAATCATTTTAGGCTTTAATTACAAATAAACTAAAATTAATGATGCAAATAGGCTCAGGGCTAGGCTTAGGTTTAGGTAAACTAAGGCTCAGACTCGAAGATTTTTGAGTATAGGCTCGCCAGGGCTCGATAGGCTAAGACTCGGAGTTTTCGAGACTATTGGCATCATTACTAAAAGTAAATAAGATATTAATTTTTGAATTATTTGATTGACTCTTTTGAATACTGTTTAGGATACAAAAGACCGCTCACTAAAAAAGATATGTGGAGTTTGACTGAAGAGAACAAAACAGAAACAAATGCTCTTCTTTTTGAAGAGATGTTGAAAAATAAATCAAAAAATAAAAATTCTAAAAATAAAGAAACTAATGATGATTCAAGTACAAAATACAAAGGCGTTCTGTTGCCTCTACTCAGAACTTATTGGGTTTATATGACATTTGTGGCTACTCTTAAGCTTGCGTTGAGTTTTCTTCCATACGTGAATCCATCGATTTTGAGTTATCTCATAGACTATATGTATTTGGAAAACGGCGAACCCGACTGGCGGGGGTATCTCTACGCAGCGCTTATGTTCTTATCGCCAATGGTTGAGTCATTGATCTCAAGTCAATACGAAGTCAATATTGGAACCATTGCTATAAGAATGAGATCATGTGTTACAAATGCGATCTACAAAAAGGTAATTAGCAATTCCAATAGTACACTCGCTTTTCAAAAGTCTTAAATTATATTGTATTACGTAATTTGTTATAAAACATATCAATCATTCAATGAATTCTTTATTTTTATATAATTTGTTGAAATACTGTAATTGTCTGACAATTCCCTAATCATGATTAGAGTCTTCGTCTGTCGAGTACTGGACGCAAAGATTTCACAATTGGAGAAATAGTAAACTTAATGGCAATCGACACCTCACGTATTGTAGAATTCGTGCAAATAATAAACGAGACCTGGTCTGCACCGCTGCAGATTGTCATCGGATTATATCTTCTATACGGACAGTTAGGCATAGCATCGATTGCAGGTATAAAATGATAATAATCTCAAATCAGATTCAATTTAAGATTTAATTTAAGATTTAATAAAAATGGAACCTTTGAATATTTAAAAATATAACTCATATTTTGAATAACTCTTCTTCTAATGGAGGTCTCGGAACAATGATAGTCCTCATACCCATCAATGGATACATAACCGGCAAAATGCGTTTCATTACCAATCGTTTGATGAGACACAAAGACAAACGAATTAAACTTATGAATGAAATTCTAAGTGGAATTAAAGTTTTGAAATTGTATGCGTGGGAAACGTCTTTTGACGATCAGGTTATGGAAAAGAGAGATCATGAAATCAAACAATTGACATCGAGAGCCTACTTTCAGGGCGCTATGGTTTTCATCTTTAATTCAGCCCCATTTCTAGTAAGTTTTCATACGTTTCAGTCGTTGTCAATACTTTTACTTCTATTTAATGAACTCTTAAAGAAATATTTTTTGTTTTCAATATTGAAGTGGTTTTGAGGATTGAGTCTATTATCGCTTTTTTAAAAAATAAATATATGAAACTATAATATTGAAAGTTTTGCCAAACATGTTAGACATATAATTATAGTAATGTAAGTTTATTCCAAAACTGTTAACCACATTAATATTCAAAGTAATAAAATATTTTAGTTTTTTAGATCCACTAAAATTGCGATCAAGACTTGAAAAGTGCTGACATGTAGTTTTGAATTACTTTTGAATAGTTTAAAAATAATTATTGACTTATAAAATATTAATATTAATTGTAATGCTTTTAGGTGGCGATCACGAGTTTCACAACATTCACACTTTTATCCAAAGATAATATACTGACCCCTCAAAAGGCATTCGTATCGTTAGCGCTGTTCAATCAGTTGAGATTTCCACTCAATTTGCTTCCAAGACTTATTTCATTCTATGCAATGGTAAGAATTAGATTCTCCTTTTTTAACAATGCATTTCTTCTAAAATATCTTTAAATGTATGTCTAATGTATGGCTAATGTATGCTATTTTCAAATTCTCTTCCTGTATATTAATACTTAATCAGAGACAAACTCTTCTAAATCGCATATTATCTCTAAATGTTATTTATCAGTAATCAAAAGCATTTTATAGTTTAAATTTTCAATTTCTAAATCAGTGCCGTAGCCATGATTTTAGGTGAGGGGAACCAAACCATATTTATTATATATTCCCAAACGTATATTATACTTTATTCCCTACACTTAAATGGTAAAAAATGTCTGGAGGCCATGACCCCTGGCCTGGCTTAGTATTTAATAGTATAATCTACAATGTCCATGACATTTGGCGGACCTTCTTTTCGCATCTTTTTGTATACATTTGTCACATCAATAATACATATACTTAATGAAAATTTGAAATAATATTCAAATGTGATTAATTTTTATCCATTTAGTTCACAGTTTCGATACGTCGTATCAATAAATATATGTCTGGCGATGAACTCGACGAAAAATCCATAACACGCGACCCAAATGCTAAAGACAGAATTGAAGTAAGAGATGCTTCATTTTCGTGGATCAAATCAGAAGAACCTGTATTAAGAAATATTTCACTGACTGTTCCGCATAACAAATTAGTTGCAATTGTCGGTCAAGTGGGGACTGGAAAGTCATCACTTTTATATGCATTGCTCGGCAATATGTTTAAAGCGAAGGGTAGTATCAATATTAATGGAAGTATAGCTTATGTTCCACAACAGGCATGGATTCAAAACGCAAGTCTTAAACAGAATATTATTTACACCAACCCTTATAATGAACAAAAGCTTAAAAAAGTTATCGACAATTGCGCTCTAATACAAGATTTAGAAATATTGCCCGGCGGGGAGTCCACTGAAATTGGAGAGAAAGGCATCAACTTGTCAGGTATTCCTATTTGTTTAGTCTTTTCTATTAAAATCAAGTTTTAATGCAATATAAACACAATCTGCTATCTGTTTAATTGATCTGAAAAAAGATGAGATAAGAACTTCTAAAGCTATTTTACTTATTTGTTACGCATCAAGAAATAACAGTAAATTAAACTCATTTATGACTTTCATTGCTTTTCAAAGAGATACCTCCGTATCCCTCTTTATAATTGATTGCTTCGCATTGTATTGCTATCCATTCAATATCTATGATATGATTACATAAATACTTATTTACACCAATTAATAGGTGGCCAAAAGCAGAGGGTGTCGATGGCGAGAGCCTGTTATTCAGAGGCTGACATCTATCTATTGGACGACCCGTTGTCAGCCCTCGACGCCAATGTTGGTAAACATATATTCGATAAAGTGATCGGACCTAATGGTATGCTTCGGGACAAAACACGAGTTCTTGTGACGCATCGCATATCAGTTCTGTCACAATGCGATCAAATTATTGTTATGAAAGACGGATCTATTTCTGAATGCGGTTCTTATAAGCAGTTATTGGAAAGAAAAGGAGATTTCGCAGAATTCATGTTGAGTCACATCACAGAAGACAATGATGAAGACATTGATGAAGAAGAACTGAAGCTAATCGATGAAATCGTAAAGCCTGATCTCGATAGACAACGTTCAAGAACTAAGAGTGCGAACAGTTCTGAAGCCGGAAGACGTCGTACTTTAAGTAGTGATTCAAAAACGAGTCTCAAAGAGCTTATGAAAAAAGAAGAAATGGATTTGAAAAAGTCTATTGAAGTGAGCAAAAAGTCTAAACTGATTGAAGCCGAGACGTCAGAGATTGGATCTGTTAAATGGCAGGTCTATTGGGAATATATCAATAGAGTTGGTCTGATTGGAGCATTCGCTGTCTTAATAGCAAACATAGGTTCGTCTGCTTTCAATGTGAGCGCGAGTAAGTGGTTGTCCGCCTGGAGTGACGACTCCGAAGACCCAACACTCGATGATAATACGCGTTGGAGGAATGTAAGGCTTGGAGTTTATGGAGTTTTAGGTTCTGGTGAATCTTTATTTATACTTATTTTTACCATAACATTAAGTTTGTCGACTTTAAGAGGCTCTAAAATACTACACAACGATATGCTTCACCATATTTTTCGAGCTCCGATGTCTTTCTTCGACACAACACCGATGGGACGTATTCTTAACCGATTCGCTCGAGATATTGATGTTTGCGATACTTTGCTTAATATGAATATAAGGATGACTTTCATACAGAGCTTTAGAGCCATTTCAGCCTTCCTTATTATGGGAATCGATACGCCATATGTTTTACTAGTAATCCTACCCATTGGTGTCATCTATTATTTGATTCAAAGGCTATATATTCCGACTTCTCGACAACTAAGAAGAATAGAATCTACGACTCGATCACCGATTTATATACACTTCTCTGAAACCCTTTCGGGCGCAACGAGTATTAGAGCCTACGGAACAGTCGATAAGTTTGTTGAAGACTCAAACTTTAGAGTAGACGTTAATAATTCGAGTTCTTATACGGCTTTAATAACAAGTCGATGGTTAGCCGTGCGGTTAGAATTCTTAGGCTATACTATAATATTCATTAATGCCTTGTATGCAGTCATATATCGCCGATCATTAAGTCCAGGTGTGGCCGGTTTGACACTCAGTTACGCGATGACAATCACCCGATCACTTAATAACTTAGTTCAGGCCACGACTCAATTGGAAACCAATATCGTATCAGTTGAGAGGTGTTTAGAATACACTCGAACTCCGATGGAAGTAAGTTTTCAAATACTTTGTTTTATGTTTAGTCTTAATGTATAGAAAAATTCGATATTCGTTATCACAAAACTATAAAACCATTTGTTTAATGTTTTACATAAAAGGCCGACTGGTATAGGGATGAGAACAAACCTGAACCTAATTGGCCACAAAACGGATTAATTAAATTTGAAAACTATAGCACTCGATATCGCGAAGGATTAGATCTGGTTTTAAAGAATATGTCATTCGAAGTAAGTCCTGGAGAAAGAGTAGGCGTTGTCGGCAGAACCGGTGCCGGAAAGTCATCGCTGACATTAGCGCTCTTTAGGATTATAGAAGCAGTTGAGGGATGTGTTTATGTCGATAACATTGAGATTTCCAAATTAGGTCTCTATGACCTGCGATCGAGACTAACAATTATACCTCAAGACCCGGTTTTATTCACTGGAAGTCTTCGCCTGAATTTGGATCCGTTTAAGACACACAGCGATCAGGATATATGGCTTGCATTAGAATTAGCGCATTTGAAAGTATTCGTGGCTTCATTGGAAGCGGGACTCAGTCATCAGGTGTCGGAAGGCGGGGACAACCTGTCTGTGGGTCAGAAACAGCTGATATGTCTGGCGCGAGCACTGCTTCGCAAATCACGAATTATAGTCTTAGACGAAGCGACGGCTGCCGTCGATATAGAAACCGATGAATTAATTCAGGCGACGATTAGGAAAGAGTTCATGAAGTGTACAATCGTTACGATCGCTCATCGATTAAACACTATTTTAGATTACGATAAAGTGCTTGTTATGAGTAGAGGACAGATTGCAGAATATGATTCACCACAAGCTCTCCTCCAAAATACTAACTCTATCTTCTATTCTATGGGAAAGGATGCGGGACTTATATAATTACTTTATATACAATATTTTGATCTGTAAATTGTAAAGATTTCATTTATATGGATTCTATTGATATTTAGTATTTATTAATATATGAATTAATGAAGTTTTGAAAAGTGAAGCATTTCATGATTAAAAAGCAACAAAAAGTTTTGTCAATTGTTAGCTTCAAAACTGTTTCAATTATAACAAATCATCGAATGTATAAACGATTTAAAAGCTAATTAAGAGTAAGTTTAAGAGGTGTTTGTCCTCATTGTCTATGATTTATACAAATAATAAATTAAAATTAAATTTTAAAAAAATAAAAAAAGTTTAAAATAATAAACAAATTGCATACAGATTTAGAGCCATTTTTTTCTCTTCGCCTGATCTCTACATATAATGGGAATAACATTCGATAGGTTTTGCAGATGATTCGGTTCGTCAGTTCTCTCATTCATTAGTTTAGGAAAATGTAAGATAACATGATTTTTGGCTTCCGTTTCATGAAATGCATTCATAATAGCCTTTATCGAGAAATTCGCGTCTATTTTTGCAAAGCGTTGTCTTGTGTTTTAGTTTGTCCTCCAATGAGATCCATGTCCGACACCATCCGCACAATAGCTGTCCATTAGAATCCGATTCTGACTTCTCGATAATCGCTTCTTCTGTCATAAGAATCGGTTTTTGTTTCCTCGAGTTTATAAACTCTTTGAGCCAAAAATAATAGGGCGGCGAGTATTTGACCACCGCTTATCTGAAGAGTTTACTTCTTCGTCGAAGCAGATCATAAGTACCAAAGCCACCACTTCTGAGATTATAACTTCTTTGCGAAACTTTCAGACTCGGAAACCTTTGCGAAACCGGAGTCCTTCCCAATATCATTAATTGTATCAGAATTTACACCACTTTCCTTTTTAAACATCCGTTTTGGTAATATATCTCGAGTAAAAACACTTCTGAAATGAGGGATATCTTTTAACATGTGAGAGATATCAATATTACTTAAATCTGTCATTTAAAATTTACTATGTTCGTTTTCTTGGGTCCTTTCCATGAAGATAAATTCCAGAGCGTTTCTTACCAGATAACCGAATGCTAGAACCTTTCTTTTTTGTCTTAATCCCCTTTCCCATGACTTTCTGTGCAACTTTGTTGCCAGCATAACCGATGGCACCGTAGCAGCAGATTTCACTATAAAAGGTGCAGCAGCTGAAGCTAATCAGAGTAATAATGGTAAAAATCCACCAGATTTCTGTAATTGAGTTTTAGATAAATTGATATCAGCTTCTTTGTTTTGTCTTCTTTTTTGTAAAATGTTATTTATTTGCGATGTTGTTTACATCAATTCCATGGCCAGCTTTGGGTTCAATTTTCAGGGGGCAATCTTTCTCATTTCTAAAAGCACTTTTCACTTTCTCTTTTTGATTGGGAGTAGACTTTATATTTTGTATAAGTACTCATTTAATAAGTTAAGGAATAACGTATATCTTTTGATCGATCGCCTGAATGCTTGCTTTCCGTTCACTAACAGCAATACAAAAAACGTAATACTTAGCTTGCGTACCTTCTGAAGTGTAGCTCACAGTGATTTCAGGTGTTGTAGAGTTTTCGAAAAATACTGGATTCTTGAACCGTTAGGTCAAAGTGAAAGATTGGATACAGCCTTGAAAAATCGTTGTAACTAATAACAGTACCTGTATCTACGTCAATATTTTTATATCCTGCGCTAAGAAAACTTGTATAGACTCTACAATATTCTAAGCTTGTTGGAGTAAAGTCACATGCATATGATTCATCAGGTACTTTCTTATTTCCAACTTTAACTTGTATTTTTGATATATTCATGTAATCGAATATCATATTCGTTTCTCCCTGGTTTTCAGTTGCGATATTTTGAAATACAACATAAATATGTAAAGGCTTATGTTGAGTACTTGTAATTCTTAGCTGCACATTTTTATCATCTCGAATGTCAGTTTAGTATACATTTTATGACTGGATGCGCCACTTTCTAAATATATTTTAAATTTTGCTAATGTTGTCAATGAAGGGGTAGCGACTGGAACATTCCATGAGAGATATGAGATTTCAAACTTCTAAACACCTGTTCCAAATGGGCTATTCTGCAGTAATGTGGCCCCCTCAGACCACGCACACATTTTGCTTACGGGGGTTTTGAGGGCGAGGAATTGAATAAAAAAGGTTCCATGCACGGATCAATTACGGTTCCCGGGATATTTGCAGTCAATATCACTAAAATCCCATAGACGTAATGTTAACATTTTTTTATTTAATTATCAAAATCAATTCAGTATTGAAAAATTAAGCTAGGTAACGATAGGTTAGACGGTTTCCGCGCGGTAGGCGGCCCTATTTGACCGAAAAAATTATGTAAGTTTCTGTAATTTTAGGTTTTTTCAAGTTAAGTTAGGTTAGTTTTGGTTAAGTAAGATTAGCTTATATTAGTTTAAATCAACTTAAGGCCAGGTATTTATAGAATGATCTTACGTAAAGTTACAGAGTTAGCATGAATTGATATTGTTGAATCATCTGTCTGAAAGTCATCTTTGATGTAATCCTGAATATTATCAGTCACAATTACCTTCAGGAAGGACTATTACTTCCCATTTTGTTTCATTAAAGTATCTAAACTTGTTTGTATTATGTTTTGCAGAGATATTATGTCATGAGTACCACATGTTATATGCGATGAGTGCTATCTCACTACCCAAAGAGAATTCTTGTGGTATAGTGTAGTTAACTTTAAAATCGTGGTGTTTAGGATTTTTAGTTAAGGTCAAATTTAATGACACCATTTAGAACAAAATAACTTAGGCTCTTCTTGTTCGATTGCTCCTTTGTTTAACAAGATGTCAAGAATTGATATAATTTTGTTTCTAACTTCAGGTCTACTATTTCCTGCTTCTCCACTACCACACAATACTTGTAACCTATCAATTAATTCATCCCAACTTGAATAATACTTATAGTTCACAATCCCAGTTTCAGTTTACTCTATTCTGCTGTAATGTGGCCCCCTCACACCACGCCCAAATTTTGCATACAGGGGCTTTCGAGGGCGATGAATTCAATAAAAAGGGTTCCAGGTGCGGATCAATTACGGTTCCCAACATATTTGCAGTCAATATCACTAAATTCCCATAGACGTAATGTTAAAGAAATTGTTTTTTTCAAGATCAAAATCAATTCAGTATTCAAAGTTTAAGTTAGGTAAGGGCAAGTAAGACGGTGGCCGCGCTGTAGCGCAGCCCTATTTGACTGAAAAGAATTATGTCAGTTTAGTTGATTTTAGGTTTTTTCAAGTTAAGTTAGGTTAGTTTATGTTAGTTTAAGTTTACTTTAGGTTAGGTTAGGTTAAGTTAGGTTAAGTTAGGTTAAGTTAGGTTAGGTTAGGTTAGGCTAGATT
>JAQGAN010000194.1:0-12998 GCA_034697745.1 Nothrus palustris
GTGTGTGTGTGTGTATGTGTGTGTGTGTGTGTGTGTGTGTCCCCGCAATATTTTGTTATAATAATACTTTTTAAATTTTAATATATAAACTTATAGTAGAAATGCATTAATTTTGCTTTTAAATAAAGGCTTAAATAACAAAGATTTATAATCAAAACCTACGGGAAGTTTAATATTTTGAATTTGTAGTTAAGAGTTAATGGTTTTGGTTTTAGACTCCGGGATATACGTAATAAAAATGATTTTAAACCGAAGGTTAAAGTGGGGAACAAACTTAAATTTAGCCAAAGGGTTAAATACATAGAAGACAGTTGAAGGCTGCGAAAAAACGGACGGAAAAGTCTAGTACAAAAGTTCTGTATTATTGATAAAAATGAAGTTACTTGTAGAAATTACTAAGCCCCGTAACAAATTGTTCGCAATGCACATTTGAGACCCCTTATGCCCACCCCTTCGTACGGTGTGATTGTATCACAGATTCCAATATACATTTGAGTGTAAATCACATTTAATTACATTAACACATTGGATCCAAAGCATATCAAATAATAAAAAAAATAATTATTTCACAATAAAAGCAAAGTTTATTCATTAAAAGTTTAAAGCTTTTTTTGGTGCACATAAAACATGTTATAATAGTAATGAAAAAAATTAGAGCCTAATTAACATTTATTGATTTAATTCTTAATTTCAGACTCAATCACCAGATAATTTACTTCATTGCCCCGAAGGTAACATATTTTTGAATTAAATTCCTAAATATTTTTAAACAAGAAAAACTTCTAACTATTAAACTTTGAATCCTTGATTAAATTCTTCTTTTTTGCAAAATATTTTCATTATTTGAGTTGTAATAAAATTACAGAATAAATTAGTTGTCATTATGTAAATAGATTTCTATAAATATGAAATTAATTCAATACAATATTATTCGCTAGACTGGAGGCGAGAAGGCATACATTGCTATAGATTTTTCAATATAAAGCATTCGTGGCGGAGAGCGGCAGAAATATGTAGAAGATATGGAAGTGAATTAGCGCTTATTTCTGATTACACTCAAAACAATTTCACCACTTATATCGCCGATGAATCGCTCAAAGACTCTACTAGTCGTTCGTATTGGATTGGATTCCAATCCATCGATAACTTATCAACGAATACACTCGAGTCAGCCAGTGGTCGATTCATCAGCAAATATGTTGGCTTTTGGGCCAGCGATGAGCCCAACGTTAAACACGGACAGTGTGTTCGGTCGACACTTCATGACTGGCAACTCAATCATAATGACAAACAACAAACCTGGGAATTAGCCCAATGTGAAGACCTGTTGCCTTTCATTTGTCAAAAACAGACGTGTCCTTCGGGTTCACACCATTGCAGTAATGGAAAGTGTATTAACATTTCGTGGAAATGTGACGGTCAGGACGACTGCGGGGATAAGTCCGATGAAATGGACTGTCAAAGAAAATGTCATTACTATTTGCAAAGTTCTGGAGATAAAGTCGTTTCTCCTAATTATCCCAATCGTTATGATTCCAACAGTGACTGTAAATGGACTCTTGAGGGACCGATTGGTTCGGGAATGGTTTTACAGTTCTCTGAATTTGATACTGAGTCCAACTTCGATTCGGTCCAAATTCTAGCGGGCGGTCGGACGGAAGAGTCGAGTGTAACGCTCGCAACTCTATCGGGCCATCAGAACCTGACATCGCGTATGTTCACCACTGGTTCCAATCTAATGATTGTCAAATTCAGATCTGACGCTACAGTAGAAAAGCGTGGATTTCGAGCGTCGTGGAAGACAGAGCCCATTAAGTGCGGGGGAGACATCTTCGCCCATTCAAGTGCTCAAGTGATTACTTCTCCGTTATATCCAGAGCCATATCCGGGAGGACTTGAATGTGTTTACATAATAAATGCACCGCAAGGAAAGACTATAACTCTAGAGGTCGTCGAATTTGATTTAGAACCTGAAAAGGATTACATATACATCAGAGACGGTCCCGGATCTAAGTATCCAATGTTAGCAAAATTGACCGGAAATGTGACGGATAATCCGCGTTATATAGTGTCGACGGGAAATAAGTTGTATTTATATTTTTATACAAGTTTTGGTGACTCAAGACGTGGTTTTGCGATTAGATTCAGAACTGGTTGTGAAATAGAGTACACTTCAAATGCAGGGAATGTGACGTCACCTGCTTTTGGAGTCTCTAACTATCCGACGAATCAGAATTGTGTTTACCGGTTATTAAGACCGGGCGGGGGTTCTCTTTCCATCTTATTTAATGCATTCGATGTCGCGAATGACGATATTCTACAAATCTATGACGGAAGTGATCAAAACACAGGCGTTTCTCTTCATCCCAATCGAGGCTTTGGCACCAAAACAAAACCGGTCGGTTTGACACTAACGGCTTCGTCAGGAAAAATGCTTTTGCTCTTCAAAAGTAATGCTTTGAATGCCGGCCGCGGATGGTCTGCAGCCTTCAGTTCCGACTGTCCGACCCTCAAAATCGGTTTGAACGCAGTTTCCTCTTCTCGCGGAGCTATGTTTGGCGCGAGAGTCACCTTCACGTGTCCGGTCGGCCAAGAGTTCAGTAATGGCGTCACCAAATTGATGACAGAGTGCATGCAAGGCGGCCAATGGTCGCTCAGCTCTATTCCTAACTGTCAAGAAAGATATTGTGGACCTGTTCCTCAAATAGACAATGGCTTTGCTGTCAACTCAACTAATGTGACGTACAGAGGTATCGCCACTTATCAATGCTACGCCGGCTTCGCATTTCCGTCTTCTCTTCAAACAGAGACAATTCGTTGCGGTGAAGACGGAAAGTGGGAAAAACTTCCTCTATGTCTGGCGTCTTCGTGTCCGCCAATTCCAGAGACACCAAATGCTATTCAGTCAATAATGACGGGCGGAGCCAATCGAAGTTATGGAACTATCGTTAGATTCGAATGCGAACCTGGATATCACAGACACGGCGTTCCAGTGATTGCGTGCACTTCTGTTGGTCAGTGGTCTGGAATGCCTCCCACTTGTGAAAGAGCCCAATGCCATACTTTGCCAAATATTGAAAATGGATTTATAGTTGATTCGCACCGAAAGTATTACTATAACGACGAGGCGAGAGTTCAGTGCAATCGTGGCTACAAATTAGACGGACATCAGGTCATCAAATGTGGAGTCAACCAAACATTCGACAGTTTACCCAATTGTCGCGACGTCGACGAGTGTGTGTCTTCTTCTGCGTGTGATTTGGCGTCAACGCATTGCAGTAATACTAACGGCGGCTTCTTTTGCAAATGTAAAGAAGGCTTTGATCCAAACTTGAACTGCCGTCCAGTCAGTGATTTAGGTTTGAGTACAAGTGCGATCCCCGACACTTCCATTAAAGTGTCCGGAGTTGAAAACGGATATAAAAAGTCTGAAATAAGGTTAGACTCAAAGGGGGGCTGGTGTGGGGCCGTCCCTCGCGTTGGCGAAAATTGGGTTCAAATCGATTTGAGAGCTCCGACTGTTATTAGAGGTTTTCGGATACAATCAGTGCTACGAATGGACGGAACTCAAGCCTATCCGATAACTGTTCGACTACAACACGCAAACGAATTAACCGATTTATTTAGAGATTACTCAGACCTGTCGGGACGACCCGTTCAGTTTCGATTGGCGCCAAACGGCGGTTCTGGTCTGTCAATAGTGAATTTGCCGATTCCTCTGGAATCGCGTTATGTGCGTCTATTGATTATGGAGTTTGCGGTCGCGCCGTGTATGAGGTTTGAGCTCATGGGTTGTTCGCGTCAGGACTGCATTGACGTGAATGAGTGTCTCGACAAGAATGGCGGATGTGATCAAAGGTGTGTCAACAGTCCGGGCGGTTTCAATTGTCTTTGCAATGTTGGCTATGAATTATACACTACTAATGGAACCGCTGGTTATGAAGTGTCGAATACAGAAACTGGCATTAAAGACGGAGATATTTTCAGAATCAATAAGACGTGTGTTCCTAAACAATGTCCATCTTTAAAATCTCCTCAAAACGGAAAGCTTTTATCGACCAAAACTCAATACCATTTCGGAGATTTGGTTCATTTCTATTGTGATTTCGGATATGTTATGATTGGAAGTCCAACTCTGCTCTGCACTTCCAATGGTTCCTGGAATGGAACCATTCCTGACTGCAATTACGCTCAATGTTCCCAATATTCAAATGACGCGGCACAGGGTCTCAAATTTGAATTGAGTGATCACTCGAGTGATAACAGTATTCCATACTTGAATAACGTCACCATTGACTGCACTGAAGAGGGAAGACCTATGAGAGGAACCGCCAGTTCGTCATTCCGTCAGTGCGTTTACGACCCAAAAGAAAGCAGATCTGACTTTTGGCTCTCAGGTCTAACCCCTTCGTGTCCACGAATCGATTGCGGTTCACCTCCAGAAACGAATGGCGCCACTTATGGCTTCTATGTCGACACCAGATATCGCGCAAGTTTTTTCTTTGGATGTGAAGAGACATTCACTTTGGGCGGAAAGACTGACAGAAATGATAACGTGATTCGATGCGGTCCTAACGGCAATTGGGATTTCGGAGACTTGCGATGTGAAGGCCCGGTCTGTTCCGATCCCGGATATCCACCCGATGGGCAACAAATCGCAACCAGCTATGAACAGGGCTCACAAGTCAGCTTCACTTGCAATCGACCCGGTTTTGTGCCCTATTCTAATGATCCAATCACTTGTGTAAAGAACGCCGACTGCAAAATCATTAAACCTTTGGGTTTGGCCTCAGGTCTGATTCCCGACAATGCCATTAACTCCACTTCACAAAGAAGTAATTACGAGGCAAACAAAGTGAGGTTGAATTCAGCGACGGGTTGGTGCGGACAACACGAGCCCTTCACTTATGTAACCGTTGATTTGGGAAAAATTTATCGAATCAAAGTTCTAATGGTTAAGGGAGTGGTGACTAATGATGTCGTCGGCCGTCCAACTGAATTGAGATTCTTTTATAAAGTTCGTGAATCTGAAAACTTTGTCGTCTATTTCCCGAATTTCAATCTCACGAGTCGTGAGCCCGGAAATTATGGCGAATTGACAGTAATTCCACTGCCGGTGAGCGTTACGGCCAGATATATCATTCTCGGCATAGTTTCTTATAATAAGAACCCATGTCTTAAATTTGAACTAATGGGTTGTGAAGATACCAAAGAAGAAATACTACTCGGATATGATAATGGATATCCTGTATGTGTAGATCAAGAACCGCCACATTTCACTAATTGCCCGAATGGACCCATTGTTGTTACCAAAGGAGCCAATGGTATAAATCCTGTGAATTACACAATTCCCACCCCTATTGATAACTCAGGATTTGTTGCAAGAGTTGAGGTAAAACCTCTTGGGTTTAGACCACCGCTGATTGTATTTGAAGATACAATCGTTCAGTATTTCGCTTATGATAACGACGGAAATGTTGCCGTTTGTGAAGTGAATATAACAGTTCCTGAAGAGACTCCTCCAGCATTGCATTGTCCGCAATCATATGTCGTTGAATTGGTTGAAAAGCAGGACAGCTATCACGTGAACTTCAATGAAACGCGTCGTCTCATTAATGCCACCGACGAATCAGGAGATGTGAGAATCACTTTAAATCCAGAATCAGCTCTCATTCCATTGAAAGGCTATAGGAATGTGTCGGTCGTCGCCAGTGATCGGTTCGGAAACGAAGCCTTTTGTCACTTTCAAGTGTCAGTACAACCGACGACATGCGTCTCGTGGGCTCTCGAAGAGCCGGCAAATGGTGTCGTCAACTGTTCGCCAAATGATTCAGGAAATGGTTTTCGCTGTTTAGTGACCTGTAATTCTGGGTTCAGATTCATTGACAGCGAATCCACCAAAATATTTGAATGTGTTATTGGCAACCAATGGACGCCCGGATCCATAATTCCTGATTGCGTTCCAGAAGATACAAACGAAGCCAATTATGATGTGATCGCGACCCTTGAATACAGAAGCGGTGGGTTCGCTCCGCCGGCCTGTATGTCAGCCTATGTTAATTACGTGTCCAGTTATTACTCGTCACTCAATCAGATTCTATCCGATCGTTGCTCTGCAATCAATGTTCAAATGGCTATTATGTTCTTCAACACTACGATTACGATCAGACCCGACACCAATGCTCTGTCCGTTGAATATGTGCTACGAATTGATCCGGCAGTGAGACAAAAGTTGTTATATGATTTATGCGGTTCCACTCTTGGGCTCATATTTGACTTGAGTGTTCCGTCCACTTCTGCCATCATTGAACCCATTTTGAACATTTCGTCACAACAAGTCGGAGGTTCGTGTCCTTCATTACAAGCACTTCGATCTAATGTGATCCGAGGCTTCACATGTCAAGCGGGAGAGATCCTCAACAGCGTCAACATCAGTCTCGACAAGAATGCGAATCACGTTCCGCGCTGTCTTCACTGTCCGGCCGGAACTTTTGCCTCGAAAGACATGCAAATGTGCACTCTTTGCGCCCGAGGCTGGTATCAGGACTCGACACGTCAGGCCTCATGCCGTCAATGTCCTGATGGCACTTATACTAAAGATAAAGGAAGCAAAAGCTTATCTGATTGTATGCCTGTTTGTGGTTATGGCACTTATTCGCCCACAGGTTTAGTTCCTTGTCTTCAATGTCCGAGTAATACATACTCTGGAGTTCCGCCCAAAGAAGGATTTAAAGAATGTCAGAGATGTCCCACAAATACGTTTACATATTCTGCCGGTTCGACAACTATTAATGAATGCAAAGCCAAGTGTCCCGCAGGAACTTATTCGGAAACAGGTCTCGAGCCATGCGCTCCGTGTCCGACAAATTTCTATCAAGAAAAAGAAGGACAGACCACATGTTCCGAGTGTTCGAGTAAAGAAAGAACTCTACGTCCAGGAGCTCTCAGTCCCGAGGCCTGTACTACCGGACTCTGCAGTTCAATCACATGTCAAAACGGAGGCGTTTGTATATTACTAAACCACGAGCCGACCTGCTATTGTCCGGCGGGATTCTCAGGTCAATTATGCGAATCGGATATAAATGAGTGTTCGAGCGATCCCTGTTATAACGGCGGCACTTGTGTTGATAGTCCTCAAGGATATGCTTGTAAGTGTCCAACTGGTTATTCAGGACTTCAGTGCCAAATCATAAGAAACGAATGTAAAAACGACACGTGTCCTGAGAAAGCCATGTGTCAGGACTTACCCGGTTTAGGAAATGTGAACTGTTTGTGTAGATCTGGTTATGAAGGCGTCAGTTGTAATATAACTATCAATCCGTGCAGTCTTGAGAGCAGTCCCTGTGAAAACAGTGGAAACTGTATTCCATTATTACAGGGAAGATATCGATGCGATTGTCCGCCCGGTTGGACGGGAAGGAAGTGCGAGACCAATATAGATGACTGTGCAGAAGAGCCGTGTCTTTTAGGCGCCAATTGTACTGATTTAGTGAATGACTACAAATGCGATTGTCCGCCAGGCTTTACAGGCAAACGATGTCATCAAAAGATAGACTTGTGTTCAGTGAACCCATGCCTTAATGGCATTTGTGTTGATCGGCTCTTCTTTCACGAATGCATATGTAATCCCGGATGGACTGGCGTTCGTTGTGAGACCAATGTTGACGAATGCGCTTCAGATCCGTGTGAAAACAATGGCGAATGTGTCGATTTGGTCGATGGCTTCAAATGCGTTTGTGATACCGGATATATCGGTTCCCGATGTCAGCACACGATAGACTCGTGTGAGTCAAAGCCATGTCAGAATGGAGGCACATGTTTCGACCTAATCGATGGCTTTATGTGTCAGTGCAGACCAGGTATTCATTTATTTTATTATTTAAACCTTTAAAATAAATTTTCGAAACTTATATAATGAATGCCTTAATTGAATCTTTAAAAGGATTTGTTGGCGTTCAGTGTGAGGCAGAAGTGGACGAATGTGTTTCCAATCCTTGCCATCCATTGGGAACTGAAAAATGCATTGATATCGACAACGGATTCAAATGCGAATGTAATGCTGGCTATAGTGGAGAGTTGTGTGAAACAAATGTCGACGACTGTTCGTCTTCTCCGTGTCTGAATGGCGGCACCTGTAATGACGACGTGAATGGCTTCAAATGCAAATGTCTTCCGGGATGGAGTGGTCACCGATGCGAGGCTGATATCGGAATGTGTGACTCTAATCCATGTCATAACGACGCCAAATGTGTTGATCTATTCCAAGATTATTTCTGTGTCTGTCCTTCTGGTACTGATGGTAAACGCTGTCAAACATCGCCCCAAAGATGTATCGGCAATCCGTGTCAGAACAATGGCATTTGTCGTGACTTCGGTTCTGGTCTGAACTGTTCGTGTCCTCAAAAATATACAGGAATTGGCTGTCAGTATGAGTACAAAGCCTGTGATGAGAATATATGTCAAAACGGCGCCACTTGTATTGATATTGGAGAGGGCTATAAATGCAAGTGCGCGCCCGGCTTTACCGGCAAAAACTGTGACCAGGATATAGTGGACTGCACTACCACTTCATGTCCTCCTACGGCCACTTGCATTGACTTAACGAATGGCTTCTATTGCAAGTGTCCATTCAATCTGACCGGTGAAGACTGTCGTAAACCCATAAACATTGATTACGATCTCTATCTCAATGATGAAAGTAGATCCTCAAGTGTCGCATTGGCCGCACCTTTCGATTTGAACGAAGCGACGAGTCTAACACTTGCGCTTTGGGTTCAGTATTACGAAGAATCGATTGGCACTTATTTGACTCTCTATTCGGTCGAATCGCCTCATTTACCAATCGGAAAGCGACCGATGATTAACGCCAATCACAACGGAATCTATGTTTCTTTATTTCCCGATAAAATGCAAGACGTGTTTATGCCTTATTTAGAAAATGTACCCATAAATGACGGGCAATGGCATTACATCAATCTTATTTGGGACGGAAAAGATGGCACTCTTATGCTGGTGACCGACACAGCTGTGGCCGCAACTATTTCTGATTATGCAATAGGTCTGAGTCTACCATCTTATGGATGGATCAATTTGGGGTCAGCTCTCGATGACAAGAATAAAGCCATAGTCGGCACTGGATTTCACGGCAGAGTCAGTCGCGTAAATATGTGGAACAGAGCTCTTGATATGAGTCAAGAAATTCCATCACAGATTCGCAGCTGTAAGAACTCACCCGTTATTTTCAACGGACTTTTGCTTCGATTCACGGGTTATGATAGGGTTGAGGGAACTGTTGAAAGAGAAGGGCCCGGAAAATGTGGTGAACGCGTCTGTCCGACCGGTTATAGTGGAGACGACTGCAGAATTTTACAACAGGACAAAACTCCTCCCAGTGTTCTTCATTGTCCTCCAGACATGTGGATTATATCTGAGAACAGCTCGACAGTCGTCAATTGGGATGAACCGCAATTCACGGATGACTTGAGATCAGTTCAAGTCTTAGAGTTAGAGAAAATAAGATCCGGAGAATCACTCAAAAAGGGTACTTACGATTTGAGTTATATCGCGGTCGACGAGACGGGCAATTCCGCGCGCTGTGACTTTCAGGTACACGTCTTGAGAGAATTCTGCAAAATTCCTTTACCCCCGACTGGAGGCGAACGAGAATGTTCTGATTGGGGACCCGGAGGAAGGTTTAAAGTTTGTCAAATCAAATGCAATCAAGGATTAATGTTTTCACAACTGATTCCCAAGTTTTATGTTTGTGGAGCCGAAGGATTTTGGCGGCCGACTGAAGACCCAGAAAAGCCATTAATATTTCCCTCCTGCGCTCCCAAACATTCAGCTCAAAGAATCTTTAGACTAGTGATGACTTTCCCTTCCAGTGTCGTCTGTTCCGAATCGGGCAAAAAGATATTGAATTCTCGAGTGATCGACAGTTTGCTCAAAATAGACCGTTCGTGGAAAATATGTTCGGATCAAACTCGAGGCACGTGTAAAGGTCTTGGCGTTAACGTCAAGTGCACTAAACAGCAAAGTTCCTCTCGATCTAAACGTCAATCAGATAATAATTCAGATAATATGGATGTATATAATGTCGAAATAGCATTTCCTGCCAATACTGATCCCATCGTAAACGCAAATTCTCAAGAAAAAGATACCTTAGAATCGATTATTAGGAAAGCAATAGTCGAAAGTGCCATATTTGACGTTCGCGATACTCTACCTAATGTTATGCCTGATTTGACGACATTAAGACTCATCACTGAATACGCGTGTCCTCCCGGACAGGTTGTCATGAGTGACAGTTGTGTTGAGTGCAGTTCTGGCACCTATTATGATGAGCCCACCTCTAGTTGCCTCAAATGCGCGGTCGGCACGTATCAGAACGAGTTGGGTCAACTCTCGTGCAAGAAGTGTCCTCTCATTGGTGACCGACAAGGAGTCACTATTACAAGTGGTACGCGTTCTGCAGAAGATTGCAGAGAAAGATGCAATGCTGGCAAGTATTTCGACAGCCTATTAGGTTCGTGTCGTCCCTGTGGTTACGGTCTCTATCAGTCATCAGAAGGAGCTTTTAGTTGTATATCGTGTGGCACAGGACTCACCACAAGAAGTGCTGAAGCTGTTTCACAACAAGAATGTAGACGTAAGTGTTTATACATTTTGACAAAACCAACATTTATTATAACATTTATTAAATAATTAGCTGAATGTATGCCTGGTTTCCAATTATCATCAAATGGCAATTGTGAGGCCTGTCCGATAGGCTATTATAGAACTCGTGGTCAACAGGCTTGTGAACAATGTCCATCTGGAGTCACCACTGGAACTATTGGAGCTTCGAGTGCTTCGCAATGCAATCTTGGTATAAATGGATTTGAAAAATAGTTGAAATGTCTCTTTCACTGATTTATTTATTAATTTGGTTATGATTTTTCAGAAATATGTAGTGCCGGTCATTATCTCAATACAACTCTTGATGAATGTGTTCCGTGTCCTAAAGGCACGTATCAGGACATTGAACAGCGCGACACTTCATGCCAGTCATGTCCACCTAATTCGACAACTGATGGCGTCGGGACTGCCAGTCAAGAGCTATGCAGTAATCCGTGTATTATTAATGATAAGATGGAGTTATGTCCGCCTAATTCGCAATGCGAGGCACCCAATAGTGGCGAAGATTTCCGATGCGTTTGCAAAGAAGGCTTTAAAGAAGTTCAATCAAATGAACTCAATTATCCGCATTGCGTCAATATATGTGATGACTATTGTATAAATGGTGGTCGATGTGAGTGGACGTCAGGCATGAAAAAGCCCAGATGTGAGTGTCTGATCAACTTCTATGGCGATCGATGCGAACGAAAATCCGAGCTTATTTATATAGCGGGCGGTATCGGAGCCGCAGTTTTCTTTATTATATTTATTGTTCTTCTAATTTGGATGATTTGTGTTCGGACTTCTTCGCGACCAATCACTAAGAAGATGTCAGTGCACACCATCCCAACTGACTTTGCGTCAACACCTGGTCCTCAACCAAACTTCTATTACGGAGCGCCGGCTCCCTATGCGGAGAGCATCGCTCCATCACATCATTCAACGTACGCACATTATTATGACGACGAAGACGACGGGTGGGAAATGCCTAACTTTTATAATGAGACTTATATGAAAGAATCACTTCACAACGGAAAGAGCAATGGCAGCACTTTGCAGGGCATCAGTAATCCCAGTCTGTATGGGAATAAAGATGACCTCTACGACAGACTCAGAAAACATCAATACTTAGGCAAAAAAGGAGGTAATTATCACTTTATATTCATATAAGCCATACATAAGTTTGTATACATTTCTCACATTAATTAATATTTGCATCTCTTCACAGATACGACGAGTGATAGTGAAGATCAGGGAAATTGAAAATAAATAATTTAAATATTTTCTAGAAATCTATAAATCTATCTATAATTTTAAAAAAGATATAGACTTTTTGAACAAATATTTTCTAAGATATTAATTATTATAATCATTGTTTTCAAAGCCATTCATTCGTGTATATATTGAATCTAATAGACCATTATTTAAATAATGACAATTCATCAAACTTTTAATTATGTACTAAATTAAGCTCAAAATATTTTAACCAATTTTTATTGCAATAACTAATTTTGAGTTTGATTATTACGAATACAACATATGTCAAAATCACTCAAAATGCCATTTAATTGATTATTATAGTTATTAATTATAAATTAGTCAAATATCTCATTCAAAATCATAATTGTCTTTGCCATCACTCAGGTTTAATAAGTGTTAATCATCTCATTACGACTTCTTGTAATCTTTTATAAATTATAATAATCTTATGAAGTCATGTCTTTTAGGGATATTCTTGTTTTGTTGTTTCGTTTTAGTTGACTTCTGTATTAATTGTTGGTTTGATTAATAAAATTTCAATATTTCAAAGCCTTTCTTCAAATTTCTTTATTCATAGCTATAGTAAAAACTATTTCAATGACCGCAGACGAAGACGAAAATCCTAAGTCACAGATTCTTTTAAATTTACTATACTGTTAGAAATATTCTTCAATTTTGTCTATTTTAATCAATATAAGCTATTCTTTCAAATTTTTAAAAATAAATCTAAATATATGTGAGTTATTCTTTATATCAAAATTGGAAAACTTCTTTAATTTTATATTATTAATGTTTTATTAATATTTTCAGAAAAAATTAATTTTTTCCATGTTACCCCTCGGGACCAGTCTCATTTTTTATAATATTATTTAGAGCCGAAAAATGCACCAAAATATGTTTTATTCAGACTGGGTCTCGAGGGGTAATGTATATAAATTTACACTTGAAATTTTTTTAAAAATATGTAAATTAATTATTTTTTTAAAAATATGTAAATTAATTATTTTTTTAAAGTAAAATATATTTAAATACATGTACAGTATATAATATTTCGACAAAAAATCTTAATTATATCTAACGGT
>JAQGAN010000195.1:0-12993 GCA_034697745.1 Nothrus palustris
TTATTATTATTGATTGAAAATCAAAAATTATCTTTCATTTTGTGAAATTATGTTTTATTTGATTTGCAAGTTTTAAATAAGTTTATTATACTTCTAGTCCCATATTATGTTTAAATATAATCCTTATTATGTTTTAATATAAATCCTTATTTGGTTTAAAGCAATTGAACGTTGTTTTGAGAGCCAAAGTATGATAACAATTGTGCAACATTAGCAGCCAGTCATTTGACATTTGTTTAATTTTATATTCAAGTTCTGTCATCAATTGTCATCCAATCTTGTCATAAGTCATATTTTCATTTATAAACCAATGTTTCATTATTTTAAGTATTATTATTATTACATTAATTGATAATTAGTTTTCTCCAATATAGTAATTGATTTTATTGATCAAAGTATTACAATTTCAAATATTTTTGTTTTGCACATAAATTGTTAATTTCTCATTGAATATCAATTGCCATAAATTTTAAAAAATGTCTTTATTTTTTATTCATTTGTAAATATCATTTTTCATTTATAATTTACAATCAATTAAAAACCTAAGTTTTCACTTATTTTGTAAAAATTTTAATTTAACAGTTTTTTTACTTCTGTTATTATAATTATATAATTAAAATAATCTACATTTAAAATAGTGAAATGAGATATGATTTTTTGAAGGAAGTTTTTGTTACAGAAAATATATACAAAATGAAGTTTTATTATAGAAAGAGTAACTTTTTTGACATTAATTGCGAAGTTTATCGTGATTGATCGACTCTTATATCATTTTTGCTGAGTTCGGCGGCATTTCCCAAGATATATAACTTGTGTAACTAATATAACTTTAGTATTTCTATACATTATAGTCAGCACCCCATCTTCTAATAAAGCATGCCATGCCTGGTCGGGCTCCAGACTTGAGTTGCAATAATGTCAAAGTAAAGGGTCGAATGCTGTCAAAATTTGCTCAAAGTTGTCATAGCAACATAATGCATCTCTGAATTATATGGATGACAACATGTCACACATTCTTCGGACTTAATATCGGAATATAAGAAATGGAAAAACTGACGAGTGAGGAGAGCAAAGAGTTGCAGAGTAGTTCTCATCTCTTTTATTTATATATAGAATGCTTTTACAGTTCTCTATTTGCTTCAATATAATCGACTCAATAGTTGTCGAGTTGCAAATATGCACTTCTATTTTCATCTCATCATTGATTGCATTCCTATTAAATCAGTTATCTTTTGTCACGAAACTTAATGGAACAGAAAACCTAAATTTTTCATCCGTAAAACGCATAAATTTATTTCTATTTATCTTCTATTCAAAACTAACTCCATTTATAATAAGATTCAGATTTTATAATGTGTTATGAATATTATTTAACAAAATAATATTGTCTCAACACTGTATTTCTTATATCTTTACAAACGTTAAAAATGAATGCAATTTTTATAATTTAAAAAATCTGAAAAACGATAATCTTTGAAAGTTTATCAATTTTTAACAATTTTTCAATTAGATTTTTAACAAAACGGCTATTTATGAAAATTGAAAGATTTGATTGATTAAAATGGACATAATAAGTATTGAATTTGTGTGTAATACGATTTTTATTACATGCATTTTCAAAGTCACTCATAGTGTGAGCAAACGTGTGAAGCTCACAACTAATAGTGATTCGAAGTGCGTGATAGAAGTCCTCCCAATATCTCTATCTGAAGTCATTTACTGTATGCTAACTTGAATTATGACATAACATTAGATGCATATGTCTGAGCTATCCTTATTTGATACAATAACATATATATTCCTTAAATAGTATATACGAGACAGTTGTCAATGCAATGCTCACTTCTGGACTGGATATAAAAATGTAAGCACACATACATCTCATGCATCTCTACTATGAAGAATTGATCGCTCAAGTTGTCAATCTCTCAAACGGGGAAAGACAACTACAATGAGGGGATTTGATAGTGAAATAAGACTAACTTTGACTTATTCTCAATGCGAGTCCATTGACATTTTGTGGACCGCCTCAACATTTCATTGATTACTCGATATAAAGTAACAAACTTTGATTTGACTCATTGCCGCTTTAATCTGAGCACAATCTTTGTCTACTTTTTTTTAATTATCTTTCTTTTTTCTTATCCAATTGTATTAAAGAGAAAAACGATGTTTCGATAAAATTTCATTCTACACAATCAGCCTTTCACTCAAACCAATAGATTTCCCCATTATTGCATTAAAGTCACTAACAATTTAGATTCTTTGCCTATTTTAATCTTAGATCACATTTAAATATAGCTTTTTGATTAATACGAATCTTTCATTTTTAATCATACGTTTGATCTTTTTTATTAATGTCTTGGATATAATTCAAAGTCTAATAAATATTTAAAGCTACAAATCATAAAAATATATATGAAATAAATCAATGGGAGATTTTTTTTAACTTCATTATTAAATTCTAATTTAACAAAAAGTAAAATAAAAATACCTTCAAAATTCTAGTCTAAATCTAATAGTGATTAGTTTTAAACAATCTCTTAATCTATGAAACTTTTAAAATGAGTGTAAATTTAAAATGAGTTTAAAAGGATAGTAGAAATAAGAAAGAAAGTGAATGTGATGAAAGCGTACATAAATGAAGTATTGTATCGATACTCTAGTGAGTATTTATTGCATTTATATTTATTTGTAATGCATTTCTAAGTGCATTAAAGACTGACTAATTCATTGGACAGTATTGTGGTGTAAAGATCACTCCTAATTCAAGTTTTGTCCATTTGGTTCATTGCATTGCATGCACATTAACTAAAGCTCCATTAAACCCTTTCATGCCGTCTCATTTCTATTTCTATTACAAGTCGAAGCGACGAAATTCGGACTCACAGTCCTCGTAGTCCAGAGTCTCACACAATTCAAAGATTACACCATTGCTATTACTATTACTATTATTATTATTATTTTTGGTAGCATTGCGTTGCATAGCATAGCATATGTTATTATTATGATGGAAACTCGCTGAAAATGTACAGTATAGTAGTTATTGCTTCTAATATTCTTTTGGGCACAACGGAAATGGTTATGCGACTACATTTCTGTATTAGCTAATAGCTATTTTCCTTACTTAAACAAAAGCGACTCTCATTCACACAACTTTCATCCCAAACATTTTATGCCCATAATTGAAGTCATTTACGCGATTTACGATTTAAGTCGTTAACTCTTTCTACCCATAATAATCTTTAATTATCATCAATTTTTATATAAGTTATTATATTTCCTAATATTAGAGCATAAGAAACTTTTCAAATTACTCATCAAAACTTCTTAATATCGAAACAAAATCGATGCAAAACTGAGAATTTAAATCAAAATTCATGACTCCTTATTCCTGAATCCAAGTTATTTAGGCAATTAATTGAATAATATATAATAGAAGTAGACGTTCGTTGATTTTAATCTAAATTCAAAGCCAATTTTTGCCAAATAGTGTGGCACTTAATTTGGTTGAGTTAAAAGGCTTTAGTGAGTCTAGAGAATAGGTCTGCATTTATTACATAACTTTTACTACGTGTGTTGAATTACTCGAAGCATTACTCAATTCACTATTTATGTTGATTTTTAGTAGCGTTTGGGGGAAAACTAATCCAAATGAGCGATGAGGACACCATCAAAATGATTATGATTGCAACCATCAGCAATCTATACCCCGTTTTCTATCGCGTGGTGGGGTGTCTTATGAGGTCGTGTCCTTTTCATGCAACGATTCCAGTATAACTCAATCTGGTTTCTGTCGTCAAATTTATAAAGATCTATGATATGTCATTTTTCTCTACTCACAAACATCTACAGTACGTGCAATTTTTGTTAACGTTGAATTGCGTAATAAATGCTTGTTTTGTCTGCAAAAATTTCTTCTATAGCTGTTTTCCCATTTCGCCAAAAATTTTCCATTTCGCCAAAAGTTTCCCATTTCGCCAAAAAATTTCCCGATTCTAACTATAGTTATATATCTTCTAAAAATTTCAATCTTAAAGAGAATCGCCTATTCTTCAATAATAACGAATCAAAACTTAATATTTATTCTTTAATGGCTGTATGTTTTGGTAATAAAATATTTTTAGGTGCAATAGGTCTGTACTGTAATGTTTTGATGGCATTATATTAATGTATTTGGATTGGGACAGACATGTTCAGTAACTACAATAAATGCTACAAAAAGACATTTAAAGCATAAGACATAAGAAATCGGACAGTAACAGCATTTGTCTTACTGTATATCCATTAACGGCATAACACACTGAACCATACGATAGCAGATGAACGCGATTTTTATACGTGAATCATTTCTATCAATATCTTTCATGTGAACCATTTTGTTTTGGCTAAACTCTTCTGTCAAAATCACTACAATTCAACTCAGATTTGTTTCAAAAGCTGAAAGCTGTTGGTCTGTCACAAACAGTTCAACATTAACGTTCATCACTTACACTACATTCTAGTCATAATAACTCTAATATTACACGAATGTTTCATCTTTTATCGTTTAGGCTTTTGTTGCTTTTGCAACTTTAACTATGTTTTTATAAATCTAATATTTTTTGTCTACATATTAACCAAATTAAGTTATCACTTATCTAATCAGCTAATCTAAAATCCAGTTATTTCTAAAGCTTTAATCAGAATATTCTGATTCTGAATATGAGAAAATTCTGATTCTGAATATGAGAATATTCTCAATAAATAAGACCATAGAATATAGACTTTTCTTCAAATGTTATGAATGTAATAACAGTATATTTTGCACACTTTTGCTTAATTTATATCTCATTTCTATCTCATAATGAACAACAAGCATTTTGCAAGTTTGTATCCCCTCATGATTTAGTCGATAACCATTTACTGTCCATCAATTACTTCCACTGATAACTAGCTTTCATTTTGCAACTCTTGTCTTAAGCAAAATGGTTGGCTATTCTTGAATATTAAATGAGAAATATTGGTTGGCGTTAAGTAGAACTATTCTCATCATCTAAATCCTATTATCTGTTTGTGCACAACATCGCAAGCATTTAATGCTATGCTATAAGTTATGCCTCAAAACTACTGTTACAGTATAGCTCTTTCAGGTGTTGTCTTCAAATAAATTATGTGTGCATTCTTTCATTACGACCACTTTTCTTTTGCTTTCATCCCAAGCGTACAATCTTTGGCCAAAAAGAAATTTAACCGCTTTCACACATCTTATTTCGCCTAATTTTAAACGCATGTTTCAATCAAACGTACTTTTCTGAAAAGATGCAAAAATTTTGATGCATATGATCTCTCATTTTAATCTATAATCAATTAATTGAATGGCATATTTGTAAAATGTTGTTAAGATGTGATTCGGCAAATTAGGATTTGCTCGCGTTTATGATTTGTTTTGGCCTCGACTTCATCTTCAGACTCACGAACATATAATATATTTGTGCGAATGCATTAACTTTCTCTGCTGTAAAACAATTTATTAACAGTAGGATTGAGAAAGTACTAAAAGTTTGCACAGCGATCCATGCGATCCAAGCGATCCAATTAACAGTTTGAGTGAAAGCAAAACTTATGATCCATTGAAAAGGGGTGCCATCAGTATCATTATGATGATTGACTCATTTTAGTATATTTTTTTGTTCTATCTCTCACTCAATCTAAACATAATTCTTGGTAGACTATTGATTAAATCCCTTTCATCTTAGGAGCAGACCATTGAAATAAGTTATATAACTCATAGTATAGCAAAGTATAGCAGTTCTCTTCTGTAGTATAGTGTATAACGAGTGCCAACAAATGTATCGAACGTTGTGCACAATTTATTGTTTTCCGGTGAGCGCCTTTTTCCTACATAATGGCATTGATTTCAGCATCCCTTACCAGTTGATAACAATAATTTGAAGCTCATCTCATTTTCTGTTTTTTGTTCTATTCTATGTTATGTTCATCTTTTCATTGTTAGCCAATCCTTCATTAGCAATCTATCCCTTGTATTTCTCAATCTATGGTTCAATAGTTAATCTAAAACTTACACCAAAACTAAGATGCCTTACTTCAAGGCATATTTAGCCTTTTGGGTTATTTTTTTGGTTGAATTCTTTTATTGCTAGAAATTCTTATTGCAAAGCATATAAAGCATAGCATATAAAGCATATCAGATATTCTCTAATCCCTCACATGCTCTTCAAAGCCAGTTTCTCTCAACGTTGATGTTGATGCGACTGCTATTTGCACTGCCATAGACACCCTTTGCATGTGTTACAGTCTTACACTTGATATCATATTAGTCTACTGTATATTCAGTGTTTTCACTAACTTATAAAGACTCGTTGGTCCGAATGAAATGAGACTAAAGACGGCAACTTTCTTACGGTTGTTGGTTTTCTTTAGCGACCTTAAGAATAAAGAACAACTAAGTCCTACTTTATGTATGAATGTGAATACATGCACAAAAATAAGTAGACAACACAAAGTCCAGTCTTAAATATCGTTGCACTGAAAAAGTGGAACCAACTTTACCTAAGAGTTATTATGCCATTCGTTAACTTTTTTGCTTTTACTGCCTTCTTATCATTGCAAAACAGAACTTAGTTATGGCCACTGAGTTAGTGCTGCTCACGGAGGAGTCCACTAAACAACAACTTCAATGTATTTAAAGTAGCTCTACTTCCCCCTCAACTCCAGAATTAGTACAGTATTGGCAATCAAACCAATAATGAATGCCTGAATACTTGATGAGATGTTTTCTCTTCAAATTTATTCTGATTTTCATCACAACCTATTGGGTCCATTTCGGTCTCATTATGTGATTCTTTATTTTCATTAACAATTGTCGTCAAAATGCAAACCATTGATAGAATTAAGAAAAAGAGCACAAAAAAGATTCAACAAAGAAAGAAAAGTATCTAAACATCTTTGTGTCAAATAAATAGTTTTTAGTTCTTATATTTAATTCTACTATTCCTTTGATTTCTCCCGAAATAACATTTTCTTGCAAAACATTCTAACATAAGATGACAGAAAAGCTACTTTCGAGCTGAATTGGAAAAAAGCGAAATCTGAGACGGCATCAACTTTCTCAAGTTTCTCTGATAGAAATTCATTTTTGTATTTAAGCCCGAGTCCATCTTCCATTTAGTCAATTGAATTTTATGCGCATCCATTCATTGTGATGTAATATTATATTATATTTTAGTGGACATTCACTGCTAGTGAAGCCGAAAAGGAAATTGTGTGAATCTGGAGTGGACAACATTCTACATTGTATATACGTGCATGTTTGTCATATGTATGTAAGTGTGTGGGTTTGTGTGTGAGAGAGAGCTAATTATAAAAAATGCTGTATTAAAGTGTAATGAGAGGGAATGCGTCATCGCTGTCCTTCTAAAATAACAGAAGTGGACAATCACTATTAGAGCGTTTAGAGAATAGACTTAAATCCCAAATTTTTGCTTTTTCTAATACTCTGATCCACTCATTCTATCGTTAAGTCATTGTTCATTCGTATGACTATAACCTCCACCCACACTATATATTGCGGTTTTGAGCCTCTAAAAGCTTTTAATATCCACACGCATTGTGTAATGTATGTGTGCCCTAACATTGGGAAATGTAAATTTTAGATGACTGGATGACCAAAGTTAGGTAATTCTTACAGCGTGTTCTGCTGGCCATATAAAAAAGGGCAACACAAATGACCCCCAGGGATCTGAGTCAGCGAGGGATACACTTATTGGTCACTTTGCGCAAAGCAGAGCACCACTGAATGAATCTGAGTGACTGCTGAATCTAACTTTTTGCTTTGCTTTGCTGTTATACCTTTTTTTGGTAAACTCGAAACTAGCTTTAGAAATGTGTGCGTTGTGTGTGTTGTATGTGTTGTCTGTTGTGTGCGTTCTGTACATTCTGTACATTCTGTGCGTTCTGTGCGTGAGAGACATCAGAGTAGAGACACAACATAGAGAGATGAGGGGATGCCAACTATGGGGATGGGGATAGAGCATTAGGGATAGGGATAGATAAATATAATAAATCGATAAGATTGGACATAACAACCAGACGGCTTGCATTAGCAAATATTCCATCTAATTATTCAGTACTCGTCTGACTCTCGCTATTGTATTTTTGTAGTTCTTATATAGTATTTAGCATTTATGGGAATATAAATTATATAATTGTGAAATTATGGAAAATGAAAGATTATAACTTAAATTTAGTAATCAATGCATGTTTAGCCCATAAATTATCGGACGGCCACGTAATCCATGATTATTATTATGATTTGTGTGTGATTAATGTCATTCAATACAATACCCCAATGGCTTATTGACAACGCTTGCTATCAGTTGTAATACTACTACTAATCTAATTGACATTCACATTGAGTCCAATAACAATAATCCCCTCATTCCAGAGGAACACTGCTTTTTATAAGTGTTTTCCATTACTTTAAAACCATTAAATAACGACTCGACACAAATATTCAAAACGTATTTAATGACGATTGTATTCATTGTTGAATAATGATTTTTATTCATCTTTCATTCAAGTTTGTAGTTCTGCAAATCGCTAATTATAAAGAGCAATAAATGGGAATAACATTCTAAAAAAGCCACATATTCTGTATTCAAATGATATTCTGGTGAAATTCGCTAACTTTTTTTAATACTGAGTGAATGGACTTTTATTCTATATGCTTGAACTCAATTTTGTCAATAAATCTTTTATGTCCTGTCTCTGCATGAATGCAATGTTCATAATATTAGAATGAAATGCTTTGCTAAAACTGCTAAAACAGCTGCTTCTTTGCTATTCTTCCCCCATTTGGAAGTACTGACGACACCCAATGTCAAAATGAAAGACCAATACTTCATATGAAATATCAATACTAATATATTGACTGAAGACGTTTTCTTCAATTTGATAAAATTCGATATCAGATATGGACATAATATTTCATCACTCTTTTCCATTAATTCATGTCTTCAACTCATTAATACTTTCATTACAATTACACTACTTTATTATCTTTATTTAATTAATAATCTTCTGTCGACTTTTCAATTATCAAAGTTTTATTTATTGATTAGTCATATTTTGAATGACATAAGAAATAAATGCCTTCATATCAGTTAATAAGACAGCTCTTATTTAACTGAATATACAATATTAATATTAATAACTAAGTGATAAAAAAGATTTCAATATTTAATTATACTTTTAATTACGCGAATAAGTTTTATTGAAGAATAAAACGCAGGCTAACAAGTATGTGAATAAGTCATATGTTTTTCTAAATTCAATAACTATTGGTTTTGTTTATTGAAAATTTAATTTTTCTCATCATTAAAATCAATACTGAATGAAGGAATTTCTTATTGAACAACTGGAAAGACTTTTCTTAGTTATCGACTTCACAGTGTTATTAATATTTTTATTCCTTCAAACGAATAGTTATAGAGAATATAGTTATAGAGAATATAGTTATAGTTAGAGAATAACAGTTATAGACCGGCGGCTCGTATTTGGTATTAATACATTATATCATAGATTTTAGAATTGAAAACATTTTTTTCTCAGAGCTTATAAGCTCTTATACTGTACTGAATATTGAATGCTATTTATATTATTGAAATTATAAGGTGAAAGCACTGGTAATTCTAACTTTAGATTCGATTTTTTTCTGGCATTGACTTAACTTTAATACAAAATACATAAGAACGCGAGTCTATGACTGTTTCAAAGCCAAACCTTTTCGAAATAGTTAATTGATTAGCACATATGGTAAGTGTAGGTTCAGATTAATGCCATAAAAATATCTGATTTCCCATAAAAGTGAAGAGGGATGCGATGCGATAATCTCTATGAAAGTCAACATGTAAATAAGGCATATATAATTATTGATTTGTTTTGATTGCTACTAAGCATTATTACCTTCAGCTATTTTACAAACCCAACATTGAGTTGAATGCTTATTACAAAATCATAATCTTCTACTATTACTATAATATATGAAAATAACTTTCTCTCTTGTACTAACTTTATGTGCGGTATTAGTAAATATGGTTTTGAAATTTATTTGAGAAAAAAATAATTTGCTTAACTTATGCTATAATACGCTATAACGAGCAAAGTATGCACTCATTGAATTATTGATGTGAAAAAGCAGCAGTTGAATTATTATTATTTTAAACTTGTTTCTCAGTCCCATTTGATCCTTTTGTGTGATTATTGTCGGCAACAACAATAATGGACATAAGTTATTGAACAGATATAATGTTTCATATGTTTCATTATACAAAGTGTATCTATGTTTTAATACTCACTCCAGTTTGTATGCATTCACGTGTTCTTTGAGGATAGTTGTGATATTTGCTATTCCTACGGGTGATATAATAAACGTGAACGCTTGCATCCAAATAAACTTTCTAATCATTGCATTCTAGTCTTATTACATTTTTTTTGCTAGTCTTTAGTGTAAACCTAATCACAATTTATCAAAACAGGCATTATTACAATATTATAAACTGTTATTAAACTCAAAATAGAGTAATTCACGGAAAGAGAAGTCTTGAGGAAAATGTTATCAAAATGCAAATTAGGGGAGAAATTATAATAATAAATATATCTCCAATTCATGAAAAGTATTATTTATTCGATGAATAATCCGCTCATTCTTCAGAGTTCTTGTAGGTTAACTATAAATAAATAGGAGTCCAATATTTCAAATTTAAACTCGTTTTTAGTTTTTAGGTAAAAACTTTGCTATTTTTATATTTATTTGTTTGTAATGTATTTTTGATTTGTGCTAAAACAATGTTTAGTCGAAATAATGAAATGTTGATATTTTTTGCAATAATTTTTTGATTGAGATTATTCTTCAAACAATATCTCATACTTTTCATTGAAATAACAACAGAATTAAATAAGAAGAGAAACTCTGAACATATAGACAATAGATTGAAACATAATGATGATGTTGATTAACTCCAATCGCAAAAAATAAAATAGAGCGTTCATTAATTGAGGTCATATATAAAAATTGGACCTTACAGGGGACTTAATTATAAAATCCACTTAATCGACTTAATGATAATATATTTGACGCCCAAAAACTTTGTATACTTTATTAGAATTCACAAAAAGCTTTTTTGAAAAATGACTAATTCTCTCATTCCCGGTCTTCAGCATTCCTGTCACACATATATTGTGAGTACCAATAATGATAATTGATATGAAATTCATTCACATTGCAAACACAAATCATGAAATTACCAAAATGAAAAAATTCCCATTTCTCATAAATGCGAGTTATGTCAAATATTGGTGTATTTGCTTAGTTATTATTACTATTATGGAATTAATTTTTTTAATAATAATAATAATTATATTTATTATTATTATTACTATTACTATTATATACTGTAACTAAATGACATATTATTGAATTATTGTTTTCATTGTAATGAAAAAAAATATTTCTCGTAAATTTCAATGTCATTAAGTGATAGGTTTATTACATTTTAAAAAATAACTTAATTGTAAAGTTTTAATCAAAAAATAACCAAAAACTTATAGGAGATATTCTAATATTTTTGATGTGTTAAAAGTTAAATCAAACTTATTGTTAGCAAATTAATACCAAATTCATTTAATGAGATGAGATCGAAAATTATAACATAATAATAATGTAAATAATCAAAACTGTACAGATGTTGGGAGTATTTTTTACAAAGATGACGATCTTTTTATCTCATTTATTAATTTGTATGAGTTTCGATATCATTACGGCTACTAATTATTTTTGCTATAGAGGATCGTTCACTTGTAAATATTGTCAATTATTATTACAAAATAATTAAAATATAGCTCCATTTATGCCTATTGTTATTATATAATTTTTTCCAATGCAAATAACTATACGATTTGTTGCTTTGTTCGTTATAAATGACTATTTGGAGTTGGCTTTAATTGGAAGCTATATTGAAGAAGTCCTTTTGACAATACTTTATCAGTGATATTATGTAATGATTTGAAACTTGTGTTAATTTGTATGCATTAACTTTTCAATAATTTAGCTTTCATTTCAAAAATATATAGAATTATTCAAATTGAATGGAAGGCAAAAATGAATTGACCTCATATTTCTGTATTAGCATTTCATTAAACATGATTAGAATTAATACAGTATTTGCTACAGTACTTCTCAAAACTATATCACATATACCTGTACTCGTCTACTTCTTCTCAAATAAGATTATTATGAAAACCAAAAATAGATTCATTCAAATATTGACATTGTTTAAGTAGAATAAAAAAGCTTCAATTGGAATACCTTTGAAATTGTCTAAATTGTAAACGAAAATCGTGGAAATTATTTTTTTCTCAAATTATAAATATTACATAATTTATACATTATATTGAAATGAGTGCCGAAATTTGAGAACTAAGATAACTTTCGACAGTTTTCGCCAATTAATTGAGATTTATCTGTCAAGAAAATGTTAATACTGTTAAAATTGATGTATCCACTTGTCTGTTAAAAGTTATCGATTCATTTGGAACTTTTTATTTTTGAAAATCGCTTCACAATAGTCTGGGAAACGACTACATCAGTAAAGCACGAAAATAAGAGAGCGTCTCATCTCTTGCGAGTAATGTAATGAATCAATTAATTAGTAGAAAAGATTGAAGGACTAGAGATAGAGGAGAGTTAGTGAGAGGAGACTGTGATGCTTACGCCTCTTTTACTTTATATATACTTAAGGAGCTATTTTTGTACAATATTAATGTAAACGAGAGGCGTAAGTATTATTCCCAAATTATAACAGAAGTTGACTATACAATAGAAGCGATAGCTTTCAAATCTAATGAAGCGAATCGGTTAATATTAATTGAATTAATTTTGTTTAATTGATCGGTAAAATGGCCTTTCATTTGAACCACTCTAAACATTATGCA
>JAQGAN010000196.1:0-12992 GCA_034697745.1 Nothrus palustris
AGACAGCTAATAAATAGTTTTTAATTACAACTTTAGTTTAACTTAAAGCATTACATTATTTAATATAAGTTATATTATATAACTTATGATTAATTATATTTATAATAAACTTATCAATTATAACATATCATTAATATTAATATAGCACAGACGCGACATTTAAGGCATAATTCTTAAAACTCAATATTAAGATAAAGATTAGAATTTTGTGATAAAAAAACTTTATGTTGTTGATTTATTAAAAAATTATTTAAATCACCGATCTATAGGAAGTCACTTAGATTTAATTTCATTACAGTTCATCATAAAATTCTGAGTCTAATAAAAATTAATAATAAGTTAACTATAACAAAACTCGAATTTAAATCATATTTCTATTCATTAATAACTTGAATAAAAAATCGTATTTAAACATAATCATAAACAAATTATTAACTCGTATTATTGACGATGGCAAGTATATAGTTCCGAAATGTCTAGACCAATTTCTATTAACTTTGGATCAAGCTTGTTTTTAATTATTGGTTTAAATTTTATATATTTAAAAACCTGCTTTAATATACAGTAGATGATCACTTTATTAGATGATAGATAATGACTTAAAATGTATACAAACAAAAATTTAATTGTGACTTTAAGTAATATTAGATTCAATTTTGATAATAAGCATTTATATTTGATTTATATTTTATCACAAAGTCCTCAAAATAAATATTGAGTTCAAAAGAACGCTTTAAAAGTGGCGTCTGTACTGTACATATAAAGTTCTATAAGATTATGTCTATATATTGACGATATTAAAACTCCATTCCTAAGGGAAAAGATTTTGCAAAATAGAGACTACATTATTAGGGTATTGATGGTTCGAAAAACACGTAAAATATGCCTCTATTAAGATGTCTCTATTTGTAAATTAAGGGATAGCGCGCTCTACCAATAATAGATGCAATAATGCAAAAACTTTTCCTTAGGAATGGACTTTTGATAAGGTGTATATACAGAAACTTTAATTTATTAGTTTTTCATGTAAGACATTAAAAATTCATGGTATTGACTAAGCCTTTCAATGAATTTATTAATGAGATGTAGCGATCGCTTCTTCATAAGAAGGCGGAAGTTCTTGAGACGCTTCATAAGAAGGGGGCGGTTCTCGGGGGGTAATCAAAGTTCTCATAACAGGCGAAATTTGCGGACAAACAATGGGATGCGTTTCACTATTTGATAAATTGACTAAAAGACTTGCATTATTTGTATCAATACGGGTTGTATTGAGTAAATCACATTCTGCAGAATCGTCTATAAATGCATTTCTTGTTTGGCTTTCGCTATCAGTTGTGATGATGTTATGCATGACATTATTTCTTGGACTAAACAATTTATATAAGAATCCGATGACAGCGAAGACCACAAATGGTGACATACTTAGTGCAATGTAAACATATTGAAGAGAATTTCTACTGATCATTGATTTATCACTTGACTTGTATTCAATTTCCAGAGTTTCAGGAATGCAAATCTTGGTTTCATTGTTATACCTTTTAATGGGACATATAATACACTTTTGTGTCAACTGATCGATTGCATTCATTTGTGACAAGGATTGTCTGCAAATACAAACTTTGCGCACTTTATCGCATTCACTCAATCGATCATAAGCTCTACAATTGATTGTCGAATCACAAGCCTCTCCATGTCTTGATTTTTTATAGCATTGTTCATCTTTTTGATGCCAATCGAAACCATAATCGCATTGACAATAAGATTGCAAACAAATCTTATTATTTCCACTACAATCTGAATTTGTTGAGCAAAGCGATCCTTTATGACCCCGAACACAACTTCTCTTTATAGCTGAATATGCAAAGCCTTGACCGCAGACACATTTCTTCAATTTATAATTTGACACATCTTTTACACAATAAGAGTTTGGATCGCATTCGGCATCGACTAAACAAATTTCTCCAACTTTTTTATGTCTTTCAATACACATTATGTCTTCAATATTAATGGGAAAATCAGGTTTGCAAACGCAAGTCCGAAAACTACAGTAAGACTCTCGCAGATAACATCCTCCTCCTGGAAGTCTCTCGAAATCGCATCTTATATTCAAATATTTTGTCGCATTCAGGTTTGGATTTAATATATTCGCCGATAATTTCAATATTAATAATGTAAATGTCGATAATAAAAGCAAAATATTTTTTGTAAATTTTATACAAATAATCAATTTTAAAAATAAATTTGGCATTTGATATAAATATAATAATAAAACATGATGTGTGCAATGGATGCGATTCTATGGAAACGCATATCGACCAGTTTTATAAGCATTTATTGCAACTCAAAAGAGTTCTTCGCGCAATCGAAATAGAGTCAAATAGAGTACACAATTCTGTATACAATTCTGCACACAATTCTGCACACAATTCTATACACAATTCCTAACTTCAATGAAAATTTTCTCCAAAATAAAAGTTTATCTAATAATGAAAAATATCATGTAATAGATCTTAAGCTGCAATGCCCTATAGCTATAGCCAAGTTGTGTTTGACAAACAACTCCTGTGCTACACAATGAGTGGTTTATTAAATTTTTGTATGCATTCAAATCAATAATAATTATGTCTCATAAAAATGATTATAACGCGTATACTTTATAGTTACGAATAAAACAGATAAATGTTACTCGTGTTCAATAAATCCTAATAATTCTCATCTAATTCAATAGTTAGACTTTCATTATTTTAAGACATACAGTACTATACATTAGGTTATCATATATTGAATCAATTTTGCATTAATTTTTAAGTATTTTCTTTTAGATTAACAACTCATAAATTTTCAATAATCTAAACTTAACTATCATTTTCTATTTGTAATCTGTTGTGATCCATGCCATTCAATTTGTGAGATCTATCTATCGCTTTTCCTCTAATTTTGTGCAAAAGAGTTCTCTAAATAATTAAACATTTGATAAATGGAAGAGATCTCAGTAATCAAAGAGATGGCTTCAAAACTAGTCATCACAAAAATACTCTATAAGTGGTTGCGTTTGTCACTTACCAAAGGCTTATTAAACTAATAAACTCAATACAGATATGAATTTATTTATTTCAATGAAAATAATCAATAAATGCAATCAAATGTAAATTGAAAATTATATGAATTTATAAATGAACAACTGTTTAAACAACATATATAATTAAAATGAAATGAAAGCAAAATTAGTTGTTTCTCCCAATTGGTTGTCGTGGTTTGACATTTCCAGTTGAAATCGTTTGAACTCCTGTTTCAATGAGTTCTACCTTAAGAGCAGAGAATTTCGTTTCATATTCTCTTTTCATCGAATCAATCAGTTTTAAGAGTAAACATCGTTTGTGTTTTACCACAAATTCTTGATAATCCGAATATGACATCAACTCATTTGAGTCATCCTTTTGACAAACGCAACAAACATAAGGTTCATTAGAGACATCTATTTTACGCTTTTTGGCGATGTCTTCATTGTTTTCTTCCTCTTCATGTTCTTTCATGTCTTCGTTCTTGTCATTGGATTCGCAGCTTTTGGATTGAGTCGTATTGAAGGTCGGATCGCATGTTTCAGTCAACACAGTGTCGGAGTTGTGCTTCTGTTCCACCTTCTGACCAAACCTCACATTAATAATACGCTTAACATTTCCTTCAGAGTCCACTTCTCTTCTGTAGACGAACTCTTCAGAGTAGGAATCAATGAAATCCAAAAGAGTGAACTCTTCGCATTGCTTTTGATCCGTAAACAACTTATTCACAATAATGTGATGTCTTTTGCTAATCGACTCTTTCAAGTAATTGACATCTTTTCCTCCATTGCATCGCAAATACTTAGCAATCAATGACTTAAACATATTATAAACGGTTTCATCGATTTCTTTGGACACTTTATTAATGGTATTAATGACGGACTTATTCAACGAAATGGTATCGTTTTGTTCGTCAATCAGAAACATTTGTTCGTAATTTTTGCGCAAATACTCAATCATTTTCTTATCGAATCCAATATTCTTTGGGATTAAACTCGATATCTGTTTCTCAATTAAGCCATACTTTTTGTCACTGAAGAGTTGGACCAATCGTTTCACTTCAATAGTAATTGTTTTACTGGATTCATAGCTATCAGTGAATTGTTTAAAAATCATTAAAAAGAACTCCAATTCTGTGACTCGTTTTGAGATGAGTTCCAAAGTCGAGTTCGCATTAGTGGTTATTACTTCTAAATCTTTCAAATACTTTGGTTTCTCGATTGGATCCACGAATGAGTTGAGTCTAACCTCTCCTGTCATGCAATCATAGGTGAAGACGTCTTCGTTGTCTAGAAAGAACTTTACATAATCTGAATTATTGGGATATTTGTCCAAAAACCACTTCTTCTGCTCGGAATACATGTGACGTCCGATATGGCCCTGAAATACAACAATACTTCAACACCATTTATCATATGTTTTATAATCAAATCAATAATAATAGCATTAATAATAATAATAATAATAATAATAATAATGACCGTAAAATTGGAAGGTCTGGTGCTTTTGCCGTTGGCTGTCCTGAAGTTAATCAATGACTGGAAGAATTTGATCGACTCTTTCCTATTGAACTCTTCGTAATCCATTTCAGTAATCAATTACTAAATAAACTAATTTTATTGTCAATTAATAAAATATCAATCAATTTTCAATAAATTATACAAATTATTGATTAAAATAATAATTTTTAAATACCTATACTTTTAAAACTTTCAACTGATTTGTAATTATTGTAAAAATTATTGTATTTCTAAATATTTAACATAACATAAATATAATGAATAATTATTAATAAATATATTTAATTAGAGATAATTTGAATGTAATTTTATATGAAAACTAACTTTTTTGATTAGCTTTAAGTGAAATCAATTAGATTTCGTTGAATGAATTGTCAGAAGATTTGATGGTTTGTTCGGATCGTCAGTTCATATATGACTCATAAATAACTGTTAAGACCTCTACTCATGGCTTATAATGTGAAATAGAGTTGAATTTTGTTGTCAATTACAGTATTAATAAATTATTCTCTAAATATTTAATACAATTGGATGTTTATTATTAATATTTGGCAATTATTGTTAAATTAAATTAAGTTAAATTTGATGATCACTTCTCATAAATGATAGTTAATTGAAATTTGAAATAATAATAACGTTACACATATTTAATAACATTAATATTGATATACTGTATGAAAAGCAATGGTATCTTTAGTGCAATCGATCGCACGTTTGGCTCAAATCACTTTCAATGTAAACAAATACCAATCGGAAGAAGTATTTAATGAATCACTCAATAAATTAACGAAATTGATATCACAATTGAGTCACAAAGACCTCAATCTCAACAAAGAGCTAATGACTGAGCCCTCCAATCGTCTGCCATTCGCCATATTCAAGCAGAAGACGGTTCCGGTGAGTCACGTGTCTATATGTGAGACACAACACTTGCAGATGTGTGTCTTCGGGCTGAGACACGCGTCGGCGCGGATCCCACTGCACGACCACCCGGACATGTATGGCCTCATCAAAGTGGTGTTCGGCTCCGTCACTATCTCTCACTATACGCCACTTCCCACTGATTCCACTTATATATTACCAAAAGAGGTCCTCAACAAAGTCTCCAAAGATAAAACACATTTATTAAGTATGCTTTTGATTCTCAATAGCTTTGATTCAAATTATTTATAAATAAAACTTTTATATAATATTTATTTAACTTCTATTGTAATTAAATGAATGACTGCAACCCCTACTCCTTTAGTTTCTAAACATATAATTTTTGCATAACTTATTGACTCATTTACTAAACAATTGATTTAATTATTGAACGAAACAATAAATAGTCCCGACTGTACATAACGGCAACACAACCATTGACAGCAAAGCTCAAGACGTTTGTGTTTTGACTCCAACCGAACGTAATTTTCATGAAGTGCTGGCCATCGGCGGTCCGGCAGCTATTTTCGACTTATTAGCGCCGCCTTATAATCATGAGAGAGAATGTCATTACTATAAAGTGATCGCAACTTACTTTGACAAAAAATTACAGCGCGATATCACTTGGCTTTTAGAAGAAGTGGATTCGCCTAACGATTACTGGTGCGACTCTTTTCCATATAATGGACCACAAATCGGACCAATGGATCACTTATAACGCATCATTTATTTTTTAATATTTTAATATAAATTCTTTTCAAACCCCTTTTCGTAATTCTAGTTTCGAACTCAACTGTGATTTTATTTTTTAAAATATATTATAATTTTAAATATATTTTAAACCAACAGTTTATGAAAGTTTACAAACGAAATGTTTATGAAAGAGGATTATATTTCTGTTCATAATTGCGATCCCATCCATAACAGTCTTACCGGTAATATTCGACTTAATAGTCAAAGTGATAAACATCTATCAATTGTATTAAAATTCTTCACATATAAAACTATATTACAGTTTGAAGTCCGTAAGTCGAACCCACTCTTAAATCGAACATAAATTTCCAATATATTGACAATATATGAAAACCTCTCTAACTCGAACACATCTCTATGTCGAATAAGATTTCTGGTCCCAACCTCTGTATGACTTACGGAGGTTTAACTGTATTTTGCTCTTTAAGTGTTGAAGAATGGACTTTACTTTGACTATTGAGAGAAAAGTTAGTTAAACTATATATGAATTATAGAAATTGAATTTTTATCTTTAAAAGAGTAAAAATAAATCAAATTTATAACAAATTCTATGAGATTATATTTTGCAGAAAAGCACTAAAAATTGTAATCATATCTTTTTGATTTCAACAATCATTTGTTTAATTAAGTTTATTCGTAAAAGTTTTAACTTTAATTATATTCACAAAAATGATAAGAATCGTTACAAACATTATTAACCACTACTAATGTTTACACTTGAATGAAAATCATTGAACTGAAGGATAGTTAATTTTAATTCTCATTTGTTGTAAATGTGATTTTTCTAATTTTTAGTATTGCAGTTGATATTAATTTGAATAAAATTTTGTAAATACTATAACATTTATAATGCATTTATTTTATTATCAAAATGGCAACAAAATTTCTTTTACTCCAAAGCAAGTTTTTTCAGTTATTTATACTTAAATCCAAATAATTTTCTTTAATACAAAGCCTTTAATAAAAGCACTCAACAGTTGATCGCACAAAGACATAGTTATGTCTCTAAATAGACGTTAAATTGATTTTTATGGAAACATTTTTAGATTACAATATATATATTTGAAAATGTAATGAATACAAATTTGATTTGAATGTGTCTGCAAAAGTTAATTGGGATGTTTTTTTCATTTATGATTTTGCTGTCATTAAATAAACGGTTTCCCTCACTTCAAGTGGTTCTCCCATATGTTTCTGATAGAGCTGTAAATGTTGAGGAAGAGTACTCTCAAGTTTTTGAATATTACAAAAATCGCCTAAAAACAAATGATTATTTTGTAAAATGAGAACTTTCTTATTTGCATTAACGAACCCATTAATTCTTGAATACGATTTTCCGAAACACTAAATGGCGGGCCTTTGAACACATTCTCATCAAATTCGAGAACTAATAGAAGATAACGAAAATCGGGTCCTAACAAACGCTTCATAGTTTGAGCGTAAAGTACTTGTTCTTCATAAGTAATGGTCCCAAAGCTGCCTCTATCCCAAACTGCATCAATTGTATTATTCAAAATGGGACTATTTTTGGAATAGAATATTCGGCTTTCCATTAGAAATACTGATAACATTAAGTATAAGAAAGTGACAATACCTGTCAAGTGTGAGGAAATTAGTTTGAATGATCTGTAGCCCTTCGTCATCAGTCTATCAATTAAACAAAGTTTTATTGAAACAATTACAATAAAAGCCTAATTCTAACTTTGAAAACGGTTCCATCAATTGAGTTATTAGAGCTAGAGCTCGTAAATGATATATTATTAAGAGTGAAAAAGTCATTAATTGCTTCATCAGCGCACTCGACCCCAAAGACTTGATGTCCTCGTTCCCAAAACCTGTTACACATAAATCATTCAAATTTTAACATTTTATTATCAACTAAAGACATGAGAAATGATCTTTTACATTTTTAGATTTATTGCAACTTTTTAGCTCATATTGTTTAACTATCACTTTTCAATTATTAATTATTCTTTGTTAAAGTTATATTTTGTAGTTGTAAACGTATTTTCACGTTTACAAAATATAACCACTGTTATTATACTTTATTTCATTTTGTAATATAGTTTGCAAATCTTGTTCACAACTTCGAAAAGCATATATCCCTCATTAGAAGTAGATTAGAAAAATTTATTTGTATTTAAATGAGTATTTGCAACATTTGTAACTTTTAAAAATCCATTTTTCAAAAATCAATTGTCTTTTTAATTAATAAATGAAGTGAATTAACTATAAGAGAAACGAAATATAAACTCTATAATACAGAGTTGTAAAATCTCATTAAGAAAACGCGAATTTCAAGTATTTGATGAACTTTTATTTTCATCGAAATACGAAAACATGTATTCCCGGATAAGTTTTATTGAAAACTTTCCTTAGAATTTTCAAATTTTTTCTTGACCAACATATGACTTAAGATAAGATTAAGATAAGATTAAAGATAAGTTTTTAATAGACGAACAAATTTTACAGTAATTAATTTAAAGAATAGTAGTAAATATGCTAGAAACTTAAAATATTTAAACTGATAAGATAAATTTATCATATTTTGTATTTCGTATAAAATATTAAATCCGAATTATTGGATTTATTTAAGACTTTTATTAGACATACCACTTCATGTCCACATTTTTACCACAGAGAGGAAACAGAATGCGCTTTTTGTTAGAGCTGTTTTCATCGCCAGTAAGCAAATTATTGTACTTAACCAATACTCTAAAAAATTCAAACAAAAATCTTAAAGTCTATTTCCCTCAATTTAGAGAAGATTAAGAAAAATTTCTTACGGGTGTCTATTTTCTAAATGCCAGGCCGTGTCGCGCACTGACCATAATTTCTTCCACATATCCAAATACTTATCCGCGTCTTTATCATTCTGAAGATTTGGATCACTCACGAAAATAGGCATTTGGTTTATATTTTAATGTTTAAAAAAATAAGTTTGAACTAATATTTTGATTTTTAAGTTTAATCTTAAATGGATTAAAGTATGCCATGCAATGCATTTTATATGTTTTGAGAACTCTCCCATATTTGCACTTTGACTTTTTGTACTTGATATTTGTCATTCAAATTTACATTTGGTAGATAAAAGTTGGGGCCAATTAACAAATTCTGGGACACGTCCTTCACTCAATATTACCTAAAACTAATCATTTCTTTAATATTAAAGTAAAAGTAGACAGACAAAAACATCAAAATAATCGTATTAATCGTGTATTAATCAGAATATAACCGATAAACTAGATTCAAGACAATAGATAATTATGAATAACTTAACTTTCACTTTTTATGTAGGATATAACAAATTTACATTCTGTGGTTTTCGACAATTTTACACATTATTGTATCTAAAAATTAATAATTAAAATGCAAATGACAATTCAATTTCAACGTGGGCGGAACTTGTTTTATTGTTAAAGATAAATGTAAAGCCGATATCAACTTCAACATTAATTTATTATTTTTGAATTAAGAATTTAAGAAAATATTGAATCCTAATTTACTGATTTTTACAAATTTAAAAGCATTTTATGGTTTCTTCCATTGAAATTTTGTTATATTTCAAGTGGACTAAAACAAGTTCATAAACTAAGTAAATATTTTGTTTAAAAGGAAATAATAAACTAAAAAATACTTCATTATTGGTCACAAGACATTACCACTACTTTTAATAATCATTTATTCTTAATGAAAATGAAAGCAATAGCTAAGTAACAAATTTTAAACGTCTTAAGGAGCAGTGTCGTATCCAGGATTTTAGGCTTGGGGCTGATGCATATTTATATTACACGGTATATTACACTTTATACTCTACTTTGATCTACATTTATATTGCAACTAAATTTTGTTCAAATATCTAACTCTGAAAACATTAATATTCAATTTATGTTATCTAAGATTTGTGTTATAAATGCTTAAATGAAAAACAAAATTTACTGTCAACTGTTTTATATCTTGCATAATATTAATTAAATGTACAGATATATGCATTCAAAATATTCATTTTTATTTTAAAGATAATTAAAATATACAGCGATTAATAATAAGTTAATGCTAAATGATTGCTAGATTAACTAATGCTCAGTTCATAAGACTTATAAAAGTAACATTGTAAATAGGGATTTCATGTCACCATCTTTAATCGGGAAGATCCGGTTTATCTTAAATTTAAGTGTTCATTCGATATTAGTGTTAATTTGGAATTCATATTTATGTTTAATCTGAATTTCAAGTTCTTGTTAGCTGGAAATCATATAATGACCTATTCTTTGAATGAATGAATTTCTTATTCCAGAGGTTCTCAACCTGACTTTCGCGGACCCCTAGGGGTCAGTGAGAAGTTCTCAGGGGGGCCGCGAAGGTTTTTGAGAAATCAATGGAAAAGGGTTCGTATGAAAATTTCAAGGGGTTCAGTGGTCCGCGAGGTCTATTTAATGTAATAGAAAATTAATTCTTATAAATAATTGATGTGAAACTGCATTTCAACTCTTACAGCCGCAGCACAAGAAATATGCTTAAGGAATTGCTTAAGCAGAAAAATGTGAGCATTTGGTCAAATGCTTGAGCTTTTGAGCAGTACTATAAGACAAAGATTTAGTGATACTCAAAAATAGGTGCTCAAACTCTCGCATCTCCAAAAACGCATGCGTATGTCTATTAATTTTTGAGAATTTTAGAGTTTATGTAAACCAATATAAATCTTATAAAATGCTTTAACAAAAAAGATTTCAAGGTTGCGAGAATGCACAATTTTAATAGTTTGCTTAATAATTCTAAAATTTCATTTTAATAGAAAATGCAAATATCTATTTCATATATTTTATTTATTTAAAATAATATTTTTGTAAATCTAAAAGTTTTTCTTAGGTTTAATTATAAAAAAATATATTCATTAATAGCAAAAAATTTTACTATTAACCATTCTAATTTTTTTAATAAGAAATTTTCATAATTCTAATATTTTAAGCTAAGTTTTGATTAATTAAACACGAACTCAACCCCACAAAAAAATTCAATCTCATTATAGAATTGAACGAAAAATGACTTTATAGTAAAATTTACCAAATAGACTGAATATTTGATTGTGTGCAGCCTACTTCACAGGGATAAGGTTGCTCTGTTTGGTGCTCAGACTATTTGAGGTCTGAGCACTTATGTGAGCACTAATTTACCAAATAGACTGAATATTTGATTGTGTGCAGCCTACTTCACAGGGATAAGATTGCTCTGTTTGGTGCTCAGACTATTTGAGGTCTGAGCACTTATGTGAGCACTACTTAATTTGAGGAGGTTCTTCTGCTACCGAACTGATGCTCAAACTGTTCCTTATCCCTAACTTCTCCTAAAGCAGGTTCTTGTGCTACGGCTGTTAAAGTTTGAAAGCCTGCTCCTCTATACTTTGTTTCATATTTTATTATTTTGACAGTTCTGTAAGTTTATCATAATATTGAACTCACTTTTTGGTCTTAAGCTAACTTTTGAACCATCGTTTTTTGGTGGCATTTTAGTCAATGTTATTCTTTTAATACTCGACAACCGAACAGATCGTATGAAAAATATGTTAAACACAGACAATAATGAGTGAAGTTCGTAATAAGTATTCTGATTTCAAATAATTTCAAAGTATTGATATAAGTATGCGAGCGTTCGGCATAAGTAGAATACTTACGTTTAGAACCAAAGGTTTTCTTCTCAATCGCTATCATTTGAAAAATCTGTAAACATAAATAGTAAATATAAGGGGACAATAGGATTGCTAGCATTATGCAAATTAGGGACAATACTAAATACTATATAATCGAGTAAAAATATTGCCAATAATGCTAGCAACCCTATTGTCCCCTTATATTTACTATTTTGTTTACAGATTTTTTTCTACTGATAGCGATTGAGAAGAAAATGTTTGGTTTATATTATAAACATGTAAACAAAACTTTAGTTCTTAAAAGTTTTACAACATTTTGTTGAGGAATCACAAGAATTAGTTATTAACCATTTGTTTAATTAACTAATGATTTGAGAGATGAACACAAATGCATTTGTTTTGTATAACTCATTGCTATTGTTATGGATTTGTAGTCTTTATTCAGTCGGTGTTTGGCTTTTTTCGAGTGGTTTTGTTCTCAATCGAAAAGTTAACCATAGATTGAGTTCTTGTGATAATGTTTTAAATGATAGCAAAAGTGAATCGCAAATCTACTCCACTGTCAGAACTCATACTCCCGGATGTGGTTTTACCAATAGATATAAAAAAGCTATCATTTTACTAATCGATGGACTCACTTATGATTTCAATCAATTCAATAATAACAACAGTAATGACAATAATGAAGGAATTGATTCCAATCTCATAAATAAACTTTGGATCAAATATCAAACGCAGTCAAAAGTGTTTAGACTCTCGCAAACGCCTTCTCTCACAACAATTGAAACTTTCAAATCTCTGACAACTGGAGGTCTCAACACATTTCTTGATCTCAGTTCTAATTTTGGACGATTTCGTGTCACTGAAGACAATATTGTCCATCAATTGAAGAGTAAATCAAAACGAATTACTTTTATTGCTGACAATTCATTGAAAAACTTGTTTTCAAATGACTTATTCTATAAAACAATTTATTTTTCTTCTGAATCAAAGGTATGGCAATTATTTGAAACATTTATTACATTAGTTTTAATTATTAATTATTACATTAGTTTTAATTATTAATTATTACATTAGTTTTAATTATTAATT
>JAQGAN010000197.1:0-12981 GCA_034697745.1 Nothrus palustris
GGTTAAAATGTTTTTCCTATTTTTATTATTTTGTGTAGAGCTCTAGCATTTGCATTCATTCGGCGGATATATAATATCACATCACACAAAATCACATTGAAATTATAGCTCTAGTTATAAAAATGACTCCATAGATAGCTCTACTACTGTCTATTAGTAAGCTTAGAAGTAAACATGTATTTGTGGATTACTCCAACTGCATCGCGGATAACTGTTTACAATATTTTTGGATAAATGTATGCATTAAATAGCGGACGTATTCATTGAATGAATGGTTTTATAAATTTATAAAACATTGTCATTAAAAGTACATATTCTATGTAACACAACATAGGGGTAGGCGTTGTCTCAGACATTTGTTACAAACCATAATAGGCTTGTTATAAGCGTTACATCAGGTTGTGGGGGGTCATAGAGTTTCATTTTGGGTAATAATATATTCAACACTTATTTAATTCAAATATCATATCAATAATTATTAATAATTGTAATTAATATTAATTTTCTGCTCAAAAATTAAGTCAAATAAAATGTCACAAATTATATGTTGTTTTTCGAGGATTTTATGGCCAGTTATTGAAAATCCATTGAAAACTAGAGGTATTTGATTAGCAATTATTCTATCAATAATAAAGTGCATTAATATTAATAGCAATCCTGTAATTAATTAATTAATTAATTTGAAGTTATGTTAAGTATTATTCTATGACTATTAGAGGTATTGATGTATTGATAGACTAATTATTAATACGTTTTGTTTCGAATGAATCAATAAATAGTGATATCAGAGAATTGGTTCCAAAGCCGAAACCGAAAACAGATATATTTTCGTAAATATCGTGAACCGAATTTAGTGCGAAAACAAATGTTAGCCATTTGTGAACCAATTGTGGCCAAAGACAAACGACCCGATTCTGACCGATGCGGACACTTATTAGCCAAAGCAGAAAAAAAAATACATCCTTACGATCGACTTCTGGCCGAAGACATGAAACAAGAATTGAGTTCTTCTCGAATGATATGCTTTTTTCATCAGAACGTAATGAAAAACAGAGAAAGAATATGGTCTCGCAATCAGTTCCAACACGAAGACATGTTTTTACGATATTATAATCGAGACATCGCTGATATGGCAATGATTGGCACCAAATATGAATCAGCGCTACATTTGAGTCAAAACCCATACTTCAGTATTTTATTTTCAGCCGAACCTCAAGTATCAAAAATGTTAAAAATAAGTAAGAAATGTCCTCAACTCATACTATTGGCCGCAATAGTTGATGACCGGTTCCTGAGTGTGGATCAACTCAAAGAATATAGTCGTTTACCTGATTTGCAAAGCATTCGTTCGCAATTGTGTTATACGTTATCACTTATACCCAAATCTATAACTAATAAAAGCGTTTATCCAATTTGTAAGTTATCTCATAATCTTGAGGTCTATGTTAAGGATCAGCAAAAGTAGATTTCAATAATATATCATTTATTAAATAACATAATTTGTTAATGAAAACGCATTTTATTCAATTGATATTTGATATAATAATGATTAAAAACTATTATTGAATCCAATTGTTTTACAAGGAATTGATTTATTTAAAGCTAATTTACAATTCAATTCAATTAAAATGATTTGAATGAAAAAGCGGTATAACTGTTATGCTTTCAACGCATAATCAAATATAAAGCTAAGAAATGGAATGTAATTATTGAAATAAAATTGAATATAACAAACCAACGAATCACAAATCACATATTGTATGCAACATAAATGGGGTCCAACTGGTCCGCTAGGAATCCATCGCGTAAATGCATTCGTTGTTTTTCTCCGCGAGAATTGATTGGAACGACTCCGGGATCGACTACTACTACAACTCCTACTATTAAATGATGTTCTTCTAAGACAACATTTGTAACTAATGGCACCAAATCTAGTGCTTCGTTTTCGTTGCCGTCGAGTTCGACGACCACTACTAGTAAATTAGTCCACGTAAAGACAGCACTGTTCACATACCAATCCATTAGTTAACATTTCAATCATATATTTTATCTATTATTATGATTAGTGATGTGTCAAAACTGCTAACGCTCACAATCAAGGCATTCATTCAGCTTTAAGTTCTATAGAAACTCAGGTAAATCTTAAATGAAGACTAACTTAACAAATCTTGTAAGTTATATACAAGTTATGTACAGCTGATATACAGGAATAAGTTTGTTAAAAATTTGATATATTTCAGTCACTCATTAAGTGATTTTAGATAAATTCATAAATGGATGGAATATCTCATACTGAAAACGCATTAATGTTATTGTATTCAACACAACGATTATTCGTTTAGCTTTTGATTTTAAACAAATTAAAAAGTTCCTCAACAGTTAGACTTATACTATATTTATAGTTAAAGATAATCACTGAATGTTTATTACCATTAATTTGATTGAAAACGTGAACATAAATATTTTAATAAAGCCTCTGTTAATGCTTTATTTTTAAAGCTCTCTTAGAAGCTTAGCTCAGACTTTAGTTCATCGCTTATGTAATTAAATTAAGCGCAGGATTATTTCAGTAAATAGTGAAGCTCGAGCTCGAAACTCGCTTTCATTGACATCACTAATAGTAATAACATTAATTGAAATTATTAAAGATTATACTAACCATTCAGATATTTTTTTATGAGAACGCATTACACTATTTTCAATATCAATCGGATGATATCTAAGACCTCTGAGTGTTATGGTTTCATCCAAAGAGCCGACAACAAAGATAGCGTCGTGTAGTTCTGTTAACAATAAAATTATAGATTTTGTGTTAAATATAATAATTTATTTGAGAAAAGTCGCTGACCAGAGTCGCTCACATGTGAGTTCAGGAGGTATTGCAGTCAATACCGCCCAAACAGGACTCTGTCCAGTACTGAATTGCATACAAACCTCCGTCTGCCTGAACTGATTCTGTTCTCCTTAAAAACCCTAAATATCCCGTTCGCGCATAAGTTTGAGTCGCGTCACCGGTTATGAGTCGGGCATTGAAATGGTCGTTATGTAGAGAGTCGTCGCCATAGATTGTGAAATAACCGCTCGAGTTGTGCGGCGATTGAACCCATATCTAAATAGAATTTGATTCCAATTCATATTTATGAATCAATTTTAGGGATTTTAAATTAACCATAAGTTAAATGTGTTAATACCTCTCCCAGATTGGAATCACCGCAATGTCCTTTAGTGTCAGGGTTTGCGATCACAACTTTGACTCCGGGCAACAGTTTTCCCGATTCCATAAGACACAAACTATGCGGAGCACCGCGTTCTACAAGAGTGACCCTATCATTACGAAGAGCACGCGTGTCGACGTAGACAGTGGTCGTATCAGGACTTGAGGCCCCCTGAAGACAAAGGGCAACATTCACTCGACAGCCAAACGATGTGCTGACAGCTCTTCCGGAAAGTCCGAGGCTTTGAAATAATTTGGAGAACGAACTGGTGAGAGAAGTTCGCGGACGTTCTTCTGCCACAACAACACACGTTCGAACACAACTTAAGTTTATGCCTCTTTGCTATAAAATTGATTTATTTTGAGTTTACGCTGCTTTTGAAATCACAATTCAATAGATTTAATGATACCTTCATTTGTTGTATAGAAGATCCCAAGCCTTTAGTGCAGAGCTCCATAACTCCATATGAACAGAAAGTGTCGCGCACTTTGTACTGACTGACAGCTGTCAACCATAATCCGGGATTGATTTCAACCTCTGAGGGAGGAATAAGTATAGAATGATGACCAGAATAGACACTATTGAGACACCACAAGACGAACCCGAGCCCACAGTATGGGTCGAGACAGAGTGCGATATGTCGTGAGGGGTAGAGTTCACACGCGAGTTTCATACTTCGACAGAGAGAGGCAGCCGCCGCGTGAGACACTTTGATTCCGGCCAACATTCCTGTTGTGCTAACACTAAAGTCCAAATAAGCTATCATTTCAGGTGTTGGAGCCCTATAAATGCTCGTCAGCTTCTTCTTTGGCAAGTCATCGGTGTCGAGCGTTTGCGGCCATGACTTGATATCGACTACATTTCCCGCTTCTTTCGATTTGAGCAATTTGATGACCGGTCCCGTTGACAAGATTAGCACCGACTTTGACACGTCTACTATCATACGAACTGTTGGTAGAGTTGTTTGTAAGTTCTGAGGATGAGGTGGTCTGATAGTGACCGGAACTACGCCTATAAACAAACAGCCATAAAAAGCACAAATCAGTTCTATTCCGGGCGAATAAATGAGGGCCACGTGGTCTCCAGTGTTGAGCTTTCCGCGTTCTAACAACAAACAGGCGACACGTTCTGCACGTTTGTAGAGTTGAGAACATGAAAGCGTTGCCGCCTCTCCTCCTTTCGAATTGAGTAAAGTAAAGATGTTGTGTTCGGCCGATGTGGTGGACCTCCACTTTAATATCTCAGATATAAACTGATACTTTCTGGTGGTGTCCGAGTCCTCCTCAATAGAGCCGACATCCCTGCCTTGCGCAATGGCCAATCGCACGCCCTGAACCATATTGCCGACCATCACCGACGCGGGACCGATTTCGGTGTGCACTTCTCGTGGTTTCGGCAAATTAGTGACGCACGTGTGCGGACACATGAGAACATTGGCCGGATGTAGGCTTCCCTCTAAGAATCTGCGTTTCACTTCTGCCAAATGAATGCCACCCAAAGGTGTTTTGGGTAAACAATTGGGAGGCACTAAAGCTAAACAATAAATGCCCACTTGATGTATGCTATCAACTGCTTGCAGAACACGACTCATCCATTGAAAACTTTCTTCTTCAGTACAGTCGGGTCTCTGCTCTGCGATCACACAAATGCGTTCATCTCTTAATACTTTGATAGAAAAGATTGCAATTCTCCCGCGATATACAAACTTCATGGGCTCCACCGCCAGAACAGTAGCGATCAGATCATCTGTATTATGCTTGCGTGCGCTCACGTGCATCACTCCGTCTCTGGTGCCGCACACGAACACCAGAGCCCCCGGACCCATAAAACCTAATAGTCCTGTTCTCACAAATGTCTGCTCACTAAATGGTCTTCCGTCAGAGTTTAAGGGTTGCATTCGGAATATGTTATTAGTCAGCCCTTGTAGTCCCCAATAACAAGTTCCGGCCGCTGTAGTGCTTAAACATATTTCTCCGACTTCGTCTGTTTTGCACAAATGCGGCGCTCCGTTTATTTTGACCACCGCTGCGATTGCTATCAATTAAATGTAAAGTTCAATATCTTATTACATTCTAAATAAAAATTAATTATTAAAATATAAATTAGTCTTAATTGTTAGATAAGTTTGTTTTGTTTTTGATTATTTTGTTTAAATAAAGCATTTGGAGATTATTAACATCTTTTAGTTAATATTTTTATAGTTTACTTGATGTTGAATACAGTCAGAGCTGTATAATTTGACACAGTTGGGACCTAAATTTTTTTGATGTCAAATTGTAAAGGGTTCTCTCAATGCAAAATTTTGAAAATATAAATTCTTCAAAGATATTTAAAATAATGAAGCTTAGCCTATTTTCACACTTTAAAATGCAAGAAATCCATGCCTATTATGATATATTATTTATTTTAACTTTTCATTTAATCATTGAAAATTAGAAGCAAAATATTCAAAATGTCACATTTTATGCAAATGTCAAATTAACACCTAGGCTTGACATAAGGTCCAAATATGGGGCTTGCAATTATGTCAAATTAAACAGATTGTCAAATTATAGAGCTCTGACTGTATTCATTATATTATAAGAGATGCTAATTTGGTTGAGAGCTCACCTCCAGGCAGAACATGTCCGCAGTCTTGTAAAGTCAATGAAGTTAAGCTATTTTCCTGATCAACACGAATAACACCATAACTTAAAGCAGACATTGACAAAACTCCTCTTCCAGTGGCTCCCATTCCGGTTCGACCCGGTCTGACATTGAATTACAATGTAATCAATAATTAAATATGAATGATATGCAGAAGATTAAGTTAATGTTGATTTATTTTGGCATTTATTTTGATTACAAAAGAATAGAAATAATAGAAAAGAGACAAACCTTCTAACAGAAATAGTAAGTGCTTCGGCAGATATAGCGCAGGGACACATGGCCTCTACTCTCAAACCTCTGCTATGAAAAACACTCAAAAATTGATCACAGGATGAAAGAGACCAGGGATTAGAGCCATCGGCGACTAAAAGCATTCGAAGAGAACTCAAGTTAACGTCTTTATGATCCTTAGTTGCCAATAGACCCCAATGCAAGTCTCGTGATTTGCAAATGGCTACCGAGGCTTTGAATTTAGTGATCATAAGCATCCAATTGGCGGGATTGATCTTCATTAGTGCATAGGGTATGAATATTACATGCATTCCATTCAATACACTCGATAGTATAGAATGCCATAAACCAACTTCGCGTTTAAAATCGAGAACACAAATCATATTTTCTCCTTCAGTATAATTACAGGCGCCCGTCAATGCTCGACAATGAGATATCATTGCATTCCTCGAAACGGAAACGCCTTTCATAGAGCCGTCTCTGTCAACTGTATATTCGATATAAGCGGGCGCTTCTTCTGATATCCTCGAAGGTGGCGACCAATCTTTTGGAGGTTTACTTAAATTATCGATTATAAGCCAACTTAGTTTAGGCCATCCTTTGAAAGTATGTATCTCTCCGGTGGCTGTTTTAGGGAATCCTTTATTACAAGCCTCTGATGTCAAAGCATAGGCAACATTACAACTGCCCAAAAGAAATCCGATTTGTTGTGAACCGGCATCACGTCTAGTGAGTGGTACTTCAATAGGGACCGGAACCACACCAGCCGTCAAACAACCATAAAATGCACACAAGAATCCGATCGGATCGTTATTAGGAAAGACGAGTGCTATTCTATCGCCAGGTTTTATGCTGACTTCGCCCTTTTGTCCGATTTTGTTTAATAGATTGTAAGCTATTTTTCGCGAACGACTAAGAAGTTTTCCATAAGTAAGCGGTGGACTCATCTTTCCGTTTGTATCCAAAACAGTAGCGGCCGGAGCTTTGAATGTGGCCGAACCATACCTTAGTAGAGCTGCTTCTAGAGTTTTTGGAAGACCCGCTGGAACCATAAGCTGCTCACCTATCGAAGGCAACATTGTGCTGCCCTCAGGTCGAGGCGCCGTTGGGTCCGTTTGATTGGCTGCTATTTCAAGATCAGTTTCATCGTCGATATAAAAGTCCGGAAGTGGTCTTCTTTTAGGCCTTTTCAAAGTGTTCAATAATTGCTGAATTTTTGCCGACACTTTCCATCTTCCAGTGCCGGTTCCGGTACTATAATTGTCAAGACCTGAGTTGTCAAAACATTCAAAACCAGTTATTAGGTTTGTATCAAAGATTGCTATTAAGTCAACATTTAATACCTAATTGTGAATCTCGTAATGATTGGGCATTATTGGTGACGTCCGGCTGAGCGTTATAAGTCATCGAAGGCGTCAAGTTTTGCATCACATCCGCTAAGTTAACAATACCGCTATCAGAACGGGAACTAATCCTTTCTGGACGATCGGGAGGTATTTCATTTGCGTAATCACCAGAACTACCGTTAATACGAGAGCTGATGTGATGCTGTTTTAGCATTTGTTGTTGTTGTTGATGTGGAGGTAAAGGCGGTTGTGTTTGTTGTTTACGTCTGAACTGATTATGACTTATTTGTTGAGCTACTGAAGCACTGTTGTGCTCCTGAACACCAATAATTCTGGGCGGAGGCGCCTGTACTTCATGTGCTGGCGATGAAGTGCTCGACGTATCCGAGGAATTGGCCGATTGTCCCATCGAAAAGGGCCGCACATTCTTGTCATGTTCTGGAGTACTACTGCTTTCATTTAAAATGCTGTCGTCATCTGATGACGAATCAGTCACTCTCTTTTTATCACGATTTGGAGACGTAGCCATCACTGAGGTTCGCTTGGATGGCATCGGCATTGACGGCTTTGGCTTGTTTTGCATCGCAGCCAAAGCTTGCTGTACAGCCTCTTGTCTCACCTCTGTTTCAATTGACAAGTTTATGAATTCAATCAATTAATTACTGTATATATATTTTTGTTTATAAATGTTTCGCTATTGTATTCAGCAATCATATGTCAAACAAATCATTATATTCTACTATCAAATAAAAGATAGCTTTATTGTTAACATAAGCTATCATTGTGTTAGACTAACTCATTCAGAATAGGTTAGGATTTCAATTTTTGGATGACGTAAATTAAAAGTTATTTAGAACTCAATATATTCATAAAATATTGCAATTAATTAACAATTAATCTAAGAAATTGGTCCGAAAGTCTTATTTGGCTTAAAGATAATTGAAATAAAGTCGTTTAATAAAATATATTCTACTTTTTTCAATTTAAGAGCTTTTCTTATACATTCACAAGAGATCATTAGACTCAAGAAAATAAAAGATAACTCGAATATTTGCTTACATTTATATAAATTTTAAAATAAGCTCGAAATGTAAAACCGGTCTTATTGTAAAAATATGCAGATTATGTCAAAAATATTATAAAAGAGGTAATCATACACAATTTGTGACAATTACTGTATACTTTGAATGTCAATTGAATACTTTGATTGCTTACCAGAATGATAGCGACTTTCATGTCTTGTGAGACGTCTGTGGGCTCTTCTCTTGGCACGTGTTGAAGGACTGGCAGCACCTGAATTGTACATCACTTTTATTAATTTAATTTGATTCCACTTGAATTTTATGACAATTAATATTTAATTTTTGCGAATATCTTTATAATCATAACTTTTGAGAATAATGTTGACTGTTTTTGTATAAACTTTATTGCAAGTGCAAACCTATACGAGTGATGGCTAGTATTTTCTAATGTCATTTATATCATACCTGATTGATGGGACGTTACATATGGAGCCAATAATCTTGACTTTTTCTTCTCATAGCCTTTTTGTGTTATATCGCCTTTTGATTTAACAGAATTTGAAAATTAAATGATTAAACATTTGAAATATTGGAATTAAACTAATAATAATAAACTTAAGATTTAAATATTTGTAAAATTGAGTTCATGTACTTTTAGAAAAATGTTACAAATTTTACAAAAATGAGTCAATCCTTGTTTGAAATTTGTTTGAAACGAATTAATGAATTAGTAAATGAAGAGAAATGTCCCAAATTGTATGATTAAAATGTGTATACAGTGTCGATATATACATAAATAAGAATAACCAATGAAATTTGAATTGATATACCGGTAGTCTATTGTAATGATAATCACACAACAAAATATAAATAATGTTGAAAAGTTGAAACCTCTTTGATATAACTTAAGTATAAACTTGAGTATTAATACTTGTAAAATAATATTTGAAGATTAAATGATAGCATTAATACAATTAGTTACAAAAAATTATATTCATGACAGTGACGGCAAAGATTGATGGGTTTATTTTCAAATAAATGCCTCAGCTTATAGAGCTTTAGAGATTATCACCGCTGTGTTTGTGTACAATACTGTATATATTATATTTATTTTAATAAATAGAATCAATTATTTCATTTAATAATTATATTATATTTATATAGAGTTATTCGTAATGAATTACTTAAGATTATTGCAAACATTAAAACAAAACTCTTATTCAAATAATACAGATTTCTTAATAGAGCTGAAAGTTGGGAAATATTTGATAAGAACATTTCACAAGTCAAAGAATACATTATTCTTGAATATTCATATATATATTTTAATGACTTCATACGTATTGAATAAATTTGAATTTATTATTATATGAATCATAAAATCAGATAATGTTATGCTATGAAAAAGAGTAGAGCGAGTGGTTATATGATATTTGATATGTCAACAAACCTGCAAACTTAAATACGTCCTCTTCAGAAGAAGTTGAATATGAACTCGCATCTGATGAAGTGTGAAACGACGAGACTTCCGCTGAAGATGTGTCAGAAGAGGTGTCCTGACCACAGAGCGCAACATTAGATGAGGAACTGGTCATCAATGCATGCCATACTTGTACGGGAAGACGAGACCAGATGGGTTCCAGATGTTTACATTTAGAGGCTTGATTCTCATGTGCACTGACTCTTACTCTTTGAGATGAGAATCCTTTGTCAGCAATGAGTCGAGAGCTTAAGTAATTCATATTCTCTCCATTTGTATTTATATTTGTATTTGAAGTTTTTGCGTAAAGTGGAGATGAATTATAGTAACTATTATTAACTTTTGGAGTTTGTTTCTCTTGCGAATGATTAACATTGCAATGATTATAACATTGACTTTTTGTTGGTTTCATTGACTTTGGTTTAGTATATGAAACACGTACTGAACGTTGCGCTTGTGATGATTGAGAATATTGAGGACTGCGATGAAAATCACTTTCAGAATATCGCAAATTCATGTTTTTTGCAGAGCGTTACCAATTGGTAAAGAAGTCATCAAAGTTTAACGAAACCATCAATCGAGGACTATATGCACGCATTCAGTAGTTGTACTGTATATTTGAAACACTAACAAATGCAGTGAAATAGCATTTGTGATAGTTATGCTGTTTATATAAATAGTGCGGACAATAACAATGAGCCAGAAATAAGTTTTTTAGTTCATAGGATACAATTTGAACACTCTTTGCTTTGTATATATATATAAATATATATATTCTGACGCATTAAACAGAGATGCAGACACTTTGGAACTCTACCAGAACTCTCTTAATAGGAAGCACATTATGCACATTATTAGGATAAGCCATGACTACAACTTCAAGTGGATTTGAGGGACTGATTGAGATAAAGTTGAACTTTTTGTTTATTTCTCGTATTTTTGCCAATTAAGCTTTTTTTGCATTAGTTAAATGACTTAATTTGATTTAAATTAGAAAATATTTAGATAATCAAATTATTTGTTTCCTACTTTTCATTCCATACAAGGCATGTGTTAAAACATACAAATTATCATTGCGTTCAATGACTTAATTTATGCACTTTATAATATGGAAGTGATTTGAAAATTAGGTTATGAAAAGCTTCATCCAAATAAATCATTTCAAAGTTATTTATTATACTCAACCGTCAATTCACAAAACAACTTATTATAAAATTGATTACAATTTACATAACAAACTTAAATATAATCCCAAATAAACTCGATATTAATAAATAATAAACGAAATGATTGTTAAGAAATACACACAATATATGTAAAGAGTTTGTTAGTTAACTGAGTCATTAAATGCAGAATTAAAACAAAACTGCAGACAAACTTCAAATGAACTTAAAGTAAAGGAAGTAAAATAAACCGCCCACTAGTTATGGGAGGCGAAGGAGGGATGGAAAAGTCCAAAGAAGTAGACCTTTCGCTAAAGGAGACACACAAGGAGATCACTTGCGATACTTTAATATAAATTAATAGAGTTATCATTAAATACAGTAGGGATTGAAAAGATATTCAATTGAATAAATAAGATAATAACTAAAGATGACAATTGTTGTTACATTTTATAGCAAATGTTATTAACTATAGAAGTTAAGAGGAAATAAGATGCAGACATTTCAAGCATTGGAGCCAATAGTTAGATAAAGATTTTGAACTGTTTTGCTTTTCCACACCTCCAACAAATGCTAACTTTTACTGAAACACATTCATACGCTTCTACATAAACATTACTCTACGAACTTATTTTAATATTAAAAACCTTCTCATGTATTCAAATATGTTATTATTGAAGTGATAATAATAAAACGGAAATTATACAATTATAAGGCTTTCAACTTTTTTTTCAAAAAAGAATAGTTACACCCGAAAAGTAGTCATTTTACATCCTTTATATGAAATTTTATGGGCATTTAATTTGGAGGAATTTTCACAAATGATATAAAATAGTCTTCTAATAGTTTTCATGCTTTAGCTTCAATTTAAGACTTATTTGAAATAAAACTGATTGTCAGATAAACGTATAAACTCTTGATAATAATAATAATAAACATTTTTATTATAAAACAGAAATATTATAGAAATGTTTAGTTGAGATATGTTATAGCATTAGACAAATTATTGGATTTAAAATTTGCAGATATTCCTAAAAAGTTATTTTCTTTCAACACCTCTGGCCATAACTGATAACTAACACTATATTTAATTATTTATTAAGTGAATAGATTAAGTGGGCCTATGAGGTCATGGAATGTGTTGACTTTAATGTTGAAATATAGTTTCAATTTAATGAGTTCACAGATAGAGTTCAAAGTTATTTGAAGATAATCTAAGACTTGATTGAAATTAAAGTTTAATTGACATTAGAAAATACATCGCAGACGCAAACGTTTGCATATTCTCCATATAAAAAGATTATGTTTTTTAGTTTTTTAGACTAAATTATCTTAAAAGCCAACTAAACGAAAAAAATATCTATGCTATAAAAACTAAGGCAAAATCTCTTCAAATATATCATAATATAAGAATATTATACTATACTTATACTTAATCTTTTATAAGATCATATCATCAAAAAAATACATTTCAAAACTAATTCCTGGACTGTTAGAAAATGCCATTTACTTTCTTGAGTGCTTTCCAATAAAATGACTCATTTCTTAAGGATTATTGAGAAAGAGACAAAAATTTAAAAAAGTTATTTCTGTTTTCATAAATAATTATTAAAATCTCGACAATTAGAAAAGCAACGCAACATTTTGTTTATAAGTTAAGTGAGTGTTGTTATGAAAACTAAATTAAGAATAAAATTAAAATATCTTAATTCAATTAATTTGAAGTTTCAATCTTTAGAATAAATACTTCCTAAAAATGCTATTTTATAAGAATTATTTGGATAGAGAATAAATATTTCTTCAATGTATATATTGTTATTACAATTGTATTAATATTGAAACTTTGATTAAATTTAATTACTGATTAATATAATA
>JAQGAN010000198.1:0-12979 GCA_034697745.1 Nothrus palustris
TTTATGATATATTGTACTTTTTATACCAATTTATACGGCCTTAGGATTTCAAATTATTGTAAATGAATACTTATTAATGAATTATATTTGAATGTCATCATCAGTTAAATATATTTTTGATAAGCACTATAAACTTCAGTATAATATTGTTTTTACTTTTGAATATCCAATTACTCGAACTTATTTTTTTGATAAATCAAGAAATTTAATCAGAAAACCTTTTTTCGGTTAAACTTAATTTAAATAACAATAAAATCAATTCAAACTATTGGAATAATTAAATTGTCAATCAATTTAAATATTGTGTGGATTAAGTTTTATTCTGTGTTAAAACATATAGCCAAACATGAATTAATATATCTTATGTTTGAATAATTGAAATTTTCAATGTATTGATTGAGTTAAGATTCACTTTAATTCAATGTTGGAATTGATGAATAAATGCAAAGTTTTATTTGCAAATCAGAATAAAAGTTGTTTAACACATAAATTTGTTGTGAAAAGAAGTTTTAATCTTTACTTTATGTATAAAAACACACAAAAGAGGCAATGAATAGTTATTTAGTGAGTACTTAAATGGTTACAATAAATTAAATAGCTTAAATAAATCTTTGATAGAATTGTATTAAGAGTTAAGTTACATTACATGCTATAAAAAGCAATGAAACTATAATCGGCTAAGAACGCAAGAATGCTCACCATTTCTATTAGTTGTGTTTCCTTTTTGTATTGAGAGAAAGAGAGATTTAGCGATATATAGTTCTATGCGTTTTGCAATTCTAGTGGCTTTGGATAAACGAATTGATACACAAATATAGCCATAAAGCAGGAAATAAAGGAAATCGAGATCAAATTAAATGACCATTTGATGAGATGGTCTTACTTACTGTCCGATCATCCAATATTTTAAATAGTCTCTTCACCTGTTAATTTTCACACACAGATAACCAAAAAAACACTATTTAAAGGACATGAAAAGAATATCTTAAGACTCAAAAATAGAGTGGGAATGAATAAAGTTGCAGATAATTGCGATAAATGTAGCAAAAGCTAAAACATTTCAAATGAATCCCAAAATATCAAATAAACAATTAATAAATGCGACATCTTCAATCATACAAAACCCAAATGCATCTTTCCTGCCTCACCAACAGGGAGGTGTTAATCAGTTGGGAGGTATTTTCTCAAATGGAAAACCGTTACCATTTCACATTCGCCTAAGAATTTTGGAAATGGCTCTTTGCGGGTATCGTCCATGCGATATCTCAAGGCAACTCTTAGTATCTCATGGCTGTGTTAGCAAAATATTGGCGCGTTTTACAGAAACTGGATCTATACTACCAGGTGCGATAGGTGAGCATTTCATTATTTAACAATTCTTTTGCATTAATATTTCAAATGAATCAGTTGTTTGCATAAAAAGATTTTTAAAAAGTGTCCGATTCAATTAGCTCAAGGAAATGGTCTCTAATGCTAAACTGGTCATAACCTAGCCTCTTAAGAGATCTTTCAATATTTATAAAGTTTGGACTAAATAAATCAAAATATTTTTCTTATAATTTATGATTGAAGGGCATTCAAATGCGTTTATAATTGATTTTAATCTATATTTTTTGATAAGTTTAAAAAGTAATTAATAAAATTAAACTCGCCTTCAATCGAAGGCAATTCAATATCAATATATCAATTTGATTAGCCGTTCAAACAGCAATCATTTGTCAATAAGCTTTCAAAATCTTTTCTCAAAATAAGAAGATTTAATGGATTGCTTAAATAGCTTGAATTTTATCATTAAACATTTGATTCATTTATAAGGCCGAGTTATAAACTTTATAATTTAAAGCAATTATATTATTTCATTTGTTTAAAGCTCTGTTCTCTAACTTTTCTGCTTATTTCAAAGCATTGATGAAACTAATTATTTTATAACTCGTGCCTAATATTACTTTTTTTTTATTGATTTATTATCTTATTTATGAATTTCATTGAAAATATTTTTATTTATAATTAGAAATTATTAGAAATTCAAATTTAATCATCAAAAATAAATAACTAAAATTTTATGTTTATTTAATTAATTTTTAGAAATATTTCAATAAAATTAAGTCCAAACGATTGCCTGATTACCAATGATTAGTGCGCAATAAAGTTAGATTGTATGCAATATCTGTGCAATACCAATGTGAATGAAAACATATATGTATTAAATGTTTATCTCACTTGAAAAGAGTTTATAGAGACAAATGATTTACTGAAATTGGTAAAGGATATCAATAATAAAATTGTTCATATTTAATGCTTATTAAATGCACGCATGCAATAAAGAATTGAATCAAATAAATAGGTGTATTTCACACGACTCATTTCACATACTGTAAGCTGTAGTTTGTGTGTAAGCTATTGTTTAACTAATCGTAGGCTTGGCTGCTATGACTTTGAAATGATCATAAAATGATTCCTTAATCAAAATGATAGCTAATTAGAGAAGATATTAATGATTTGATTGTACCCATAGGTGGAAGTAAACCTCGAGTTTCGACTCCATTAGTAATTAACAAAATAAGACAATATAAAGAAGAAAATGGATCGTTATTTGCGTGGGAAATAAGAGAAAAGTTACAATACGAAGGCATATGCTTAAGAGATTCTCTTCCAAGTGTGTCATCAATAAATCGGATATTACGCAAAACAATGGGAAAAACGAAGCACAGAAACTCTCCCAACTGTGCAATCTATTCCCGCTCGACTTCTGACTCTATAACCGGAAATTCATCTAAATTTAATAATAAATTCAATATAACTTTATATCACTCTAATAATTATAAATCAAAACCATTGACACAGAAAACTAATAAAAAGCCCTCTTTTTTCATTAAGGATATTCTTAATATTTAAGAATGTCACAAATTATGGCATACATTGTCAATGATAACATTCTCTATCATAACTTAACTAAAATATCCCATTTTTCTATCATATATAAGATATTATTCTATTGATAAACTATTGATAGTTATAGACCTCAATCATTCTGTAATGTACTGCTTGTCAAAAAAACTTTTGGGTCGCGACCAATAATTTCTTGAATACTTTAGTCTTAATAAATATAGCAAAAAATCTCTCCTCACATTTGAACACAAAAACACACAATAGATTATTTGTCTCTATTTCTAAGTTTATATTAACATGACTTAGCTTTATATTTTGAAAAGTGTGTTTTTTCAATATAATTTTGTATCTGATAAGTTATTGGATTTTAAATGTAGTCCATTTTTAATTTAATTAAAATTAAAAGGTTTTTGCAAAAGACCACGTGAAAGGTTTTTTTTGCTGCAATATATAATGTGTATAATTATGTTCTACTATAATAAAGTGTATTATAACATATTTGTAATTGTTTTACTTTTTAAAACATATTTTCACTTTATTTAAGAAATCTAAGAATCAAATGCTAAACACATTCTTTTCAACTCAAACCTAATTCTAAGCCCATTAGCGATATTGTGAGGGAGAAAGTTGTCTTTGAAGAGTTGACGGAGATCTTGAAGGTATCTGAAGTCCACTATAGAGTGAGCCTGTATTCAGTCCTGTTGTTGAAGCTCTTTGTGGTGACAATCGAGCAATTCTTTGAGAGCTTATTCTGTACGGTTGGGGACGAAACGAAGACCTCACCTGAGATCTGACCGGTCATCTATATCCTCCTTTCATCATTGGATGTCCAATCGCTTGATTTTTGAATCTATAAACTTCTTCTTCGATTTCTTCTTTCGTCAGTTTTATAAGGTTTTTATTCCTTAATCGTTGAGACGATTGTTGTGAAGACTGATTGAAATCCAATGAACGGAATGTTTGTGATGGTCTTTGAAGTCCAGTATATTGTAAGCCAGAGTTCTGTCTCGAAGTTTGTGATGACATTCGACCAATTCTTTGATTACTAGATCTGTACGGATTGGAATCAAACGGAGATCTCACGGGTGATGTATTCTTTCTAACCATTCATCTTCCAATCGCTTGATATTTGATTCGATCGATTTCTTTCTCAATCTCAGCCATCGTTTTGCTGTCAACTCGTCTTTCGCTCATTATTTGAGATTCATTTTGATATTCAGCAGAAGATTGAGGAAAATGACTTCTTCTGGTGTACGCCGGATATGAAGTGTTGGAACTGAGTTGTGATGGAAGTGCTCTTTGTTGAGGAACTCGTCTCACAAAAGAATTACTACTCCTGTGAGGCATTGAATCAGTTCCTTGTCTTTGTTCTTTCCAATTCTGGTTCTCAATGGTTGACAAATGTCTTCTTTGCATTCTTTACATTCTTTGTTTTGTTGATTTGCAGTTTTTAAGTAATTTCAATATTAAAACTATATTTAGTCTAATGTTTCCGGATTTTGATTCACTTTTTTAAAATTTTTTGTGAAAAATGTCAATGAAGTGAAACTTTTTAACGTATTTTAAAGTTAAGCAAAAGTTTTTAGAGTCTAAATGAACTCAAGAGCCCCACAATTACTTCCCTTTTAAACTATGCCTGTCTTTAATACTTCGTTACTATGGCTACGAATCTACGTATTAAAGACAGGCATTATTTAGAAGGGGAATAATTGTGGGGGTTCTTGAGTGAGAAGTGCTGTATTGTCAATATTGTCAATATTTGATGGCTTTATTGCTTCATTGCTTTGCAGTAAAAAAAATGTAATCATATTCTCAAATAAGTTAAGAGTTGCGCAACAGATGAGCACTAGTTTTGAATGACTGAAAGCATTACTTAAGTATTGAATGTTTAATAGATATCAATAATAATTACTGTATTAATAACTACAGTATTTTTTTCATCATTGAGAGCACATTGTCTTAATTGGAAAGTCGGATATCCTGTCCTATAGAGAGATGTGCTTTAGATGTGACTTAACTCTGACTTAACTTATGTGAAGTGAAAGTTTTCAAAGTCTTGAAAGCAAACAAAGAGACAATAATTGAATTATTGAATAATCGACTCATATCTCGCGCAACAAAGCGTTCAAATATTGAAAAATTGAAAATTCATTTTAAACTATTGTTTAAAGTGATTAAATGTGATTAAAATAGATGTTGAGTTGAGTTCAATAAATATAAAGAAAAGATTATTATTATATTAATTATATTAATATTAATATAGATATGAATCACGAAATGGCTGAAAGTGGAAGTAATGTACTCGAGTTCAAAGAGGCGGCCAATGAGTTCGGCTTTGAGTTGTTTAAAGTATTCATTGCTCGCCATAAGAATGAATACCTGAATCTGTGTTTCTCTCCGTTTGCGGTTTATAACTCATTATTAATGGTTATGATCGGCGCTGAAGGCGAGAGTCAGTCACAACTCGCGAAAGTCCTTCATTTGTCTCCAATAGAGTCCAAGAGTGAGTCCAATAAAGAGACTCTTGAGTTGTGGCGAGTCTTAAGAGAAGCGATCATCAAATCGAATCACGACATCCTTTGGTCCGTTTCTTACCTCTATTGCGATCAAAGCCTGACATTAAAGCCTGAATACAAGTCTTGGCTCAAAGAATACTTTTTTTGCAAACCAAGGAATGTGAAGTTCGGACGCATTAAAGAAACGGTTGAAACCATTAATAAAGACTCCTATGACGGCACCGACGAAGTTATCGATGAAGTGATCGCTGACAAAGACCTCACCGAAAACAAAGACGTGAAACTCATTCTCACTAATTCTCAGGCGTTTCGTGGGTTTTGGGCCTTAGGTTTCGATATAAACGACACAAAAGAGTCGTTGTTTCGCTTCAAAAAAGGCGAGCAATTCATTGAGACTCCGATTCTGTTAATGAAAAGTGAGGGCTATTATCGACACCTATTTTGGCCACAATTGGACGCATACGTCGTTTTCATTGGGTTTAACAACTCTGATCTGCGAATGATTGTGATTCTGCCCAAAGACGAGTCCAGCGATGGGTATTATCTCATCAATGGCTTGAATAGACAGCAGTTCTCACAAATCACGGATACTATGAACGGACGAAACAAGACATTGGTTGAGGTGTGTATTCCTCGCTTTTCGCTAATGGGACAGAAGATATCACTTCAGAGAACTATTAAACAAATGGGAGCCACAGATGTGTTCGAAGCCTTGAAGGCCGACTTGAGTATAATGAGTGACCAAAGACCACATCTCACGAAATTGGTTCACAAGACGTTCCTATTAGTGGACGAGAGGGGAGAACTCGGCTTTCATATAAAGAAGAAAAAGAACGAACCCAACGCTTCCGTCAAATTCAAAGCCGATCACCCGTTTGTGTTTATTGTGAGCGATAAGACGTCAAACGTGGCTTTACTTATGGGTCTATTCGGAGATCCGACACAAATGTTGGAAGTCGTGCCACAAAGTCAGATAAGTCCACAAAAGACCAATCAATTGCTGACTCGGAGTGAGGACAAGAAAAACGAGTGATTTCTTTACTTCAAGGAATTCTAAAATTTATTGTTTCTTAAAATTTTTCTCAAAATGTATTAATATTTCAATAAATATTAACATTAGTTATAAGAGAAACAAAATAGGCCTTAGTATCGAACAACCCATCCATTGTTGAGTTTCTGTTGAGTCTCGCGCTAATATTCACTCATTCTATTTATCATTTTATTTAACTCATAGTATGAGTAATAGTGACAATTATAGTGAGCGCAGACAACAATAGTAATCTCTCATTAATAGAAAATAAGTCTCTTTATGAGTGAATGTTAGCGTAGACTCAACAGAGACTCAACAATGAATGGGTCCTTCGATACTAAAGCCTAAAATTTATTTAACTTTTAATTAAATTTAGAATGAATTACACGAACAAAAGAAAGTTATCCTAAAATAAAATGAATACTAAAAATATTTATGAACTAATTTTGTTTATTATTTTTGACAATTTTGGGCAACTCTTGAAGTAATGCTTCACAAAATTCTGACTGCAATTGTTTGAGTCCTTCAACTATTTGTTTGGTTGAATTGTCAGTGTTTTCGATGTATTCTTTTCTCGATTGTCTCATTTCATCGATCACTGTATTAGTGCTTTGTCTCAATTGGTCCACAATTTCTGAGCAATACTCGTCTGAAGCAATACTCCGATGGTTGTTATGTTTTGCCATCAATTGAGGCATCAAAGCCATCATCAAAGCGTCTTCGATCTCTTCTTGCTGTGCATTTTGTGAATTTGTGTCCGAATCATTGTTTTTCTGCCAATTTTGTCTTTTCTGACCGGAGAAGAAGACTCTCTTGGAATTGTTGTGAATCCCTCCAGGATTTGAATCCCATTTTTGGCTTCTTTTGTGAAATGCATTCAACTTCTCGTTCGACAAATCTTTAAAAATATGTTGTCTTTCATTCGAATCTAAGGATGAGTTCTTTGCAAAAATAAATTTAAAGTTCGGCTCAATCTTTGTATTGTTTTCATTTTGCGATTCGAAATCAGACGGAAGTTTCGGTAATTTTTGTCGATTTGAATCAGAATTGGATTTTTCTCTTTTCTTTTGAGAGTTTCTCTTCTTATAAACCATTTTCTAATCTTTTTATGACTTAATTCTCAGTACTTTTTGAAGTTTTATTGTTTCAAAAATTTCGTTATTTATTAAATGGAAATCAATTGAAATAATAATATATTTAAATATTAAAAATGAAAGTCTACTATTGTTGTGTTTCGCGCTCACACATAAACAAAATAATATGAAACTCATAAGCGCGAGCCTAACAATCACAACGTTGTATCTCAACTAATATTGTATTCAATTGTATTGAATCTCATTTACAAATACAAAGCATTTTATTTCAAATAACGAACTAATAATTCAATTCAAATATAAATAGAAATAAATATAAACTCTTTTAGAAAAGAATTCAAAAAATGGTCAAAAAACAAAAGAGAAGTGCCAACAATGGAGAGGAAGAATCCAATTATTATGAAATTCGGGCAAAACTATCAAAAAGTGAGAAATTTGCGAATCACTTAACAAATGAATCGCAGAATAAAAACCATTTAAAAAGTTATTCAAACTTTGAGTTTTTCAAATCAAACTCAAAAACTGCACCATTCGTTTCATTCAATAAAAGGCCACACATTTTGAGTTCGCTTTTAAATCAAAAGTTTAGCGGATTTTCAAAAAGTACTCAAAAGTGGAACAAAAGGCCTAACAATTGGCAAAAGAGTTCAGAGAATAGAAGAGCTATTCATTCGACGAGTTTTCAAATGAAAGGCTTTGGAAAAGAAGCAGAAGTTATGAACTCTGAAGAAGAGATCATTGAAGAAGACTTTAAGCGTCCGCTAATCGGAGAATTGTTTCCAAATCTGATGCAAACTCTTGAAGATAACGATGGAAGCCATGGTTCGGATGACTATTGTTCTGAAATTGTGGACCAATTGAGAGAAAGCACTAATACTTTAGTGAAAGAAATAAAAATCTCGAGAAAAGAGTTGTTCGAAAGGATTGACAAATCGACGAAAGAGATTGTCGAAGGACTCAAACATTTGGAATCAGTAATGAAGGACTCATTACTCCAATTGCCAAAAGTTTTGCAAAATTACAAATAAAATGAATTCTCTTTTATACTCAAATTCAAGTTTTGTTGGTTTATAATTAATTTTAATAATCTTAAACAACATATTAATGGGCAGTACTGTCCAGAGGGGGAAACCTTTTATAAACCCCTCACCTCTTGAGAGAAACTAAAAATTCTTCCAATAAATGGTAATAAATATATGCCTTCAATAGGGAAATAAAAGTGTGATATTATTTCAAATATACAAATGTGATAAAAAGGAGATTTTGGTTAAATTAGTGACCAGTTCTCACTTATTCTCTTTTAAGTAACATTTAATGGTTTGACACAAGATATTGACATTTTTCAACTTTGTTGACTTCATCTCCACTCCAAGGATATAGAGTTCAAATGTGATCTCTGTTGACACAACTGTTTGAGACATCATTCAGATTACGTAACGCAAAAATAGCATTCATAACCCCCACCACCGCTTCTCTGCGTTACTTCATATGTTAAGTGCCTTTTGATATATTAGTCTTTAGTCTTCTTTTAATGAACTGTAAAAACAATTAATTAAAATCTGAAAGCATTGAAAGCAATAAAAGTGTTTTTTAGACTTAATTTATGGGAATTTAAAAGCATTTGAATTGAGTATTGATTTGTGGTTTTGTCGAAAGTTTTGTCGAAAGTTTTGTCGAAAGTTTTGTCGAAAGTTTTGTCGAAAGTTTTGTCGAAAGTTTTGTCGAAAGAATGGCTTTAAATGATTTCGATTTGGATTTAAAGCAAATAATTGTCGAAACGGAAGAAAAGGAAAGATTTGAAGAACAAAAACGACTCAAACAAACAAAATCAATGATTGAAAGACTGAAAATCAATTCAAACAAAATGATTGAATTGAAAACTATTGAGTCATTGAAACGATTGTTTCACTTCTCTATTGATAGAGAACTCAATTACAAGACTTCGAAACCAATTCCAAAACTGATTTTACCCAAAGATAAAACACATTTAAGAGTTGATCTCGAATTGGGTTTTGAGGAATGTTTGGCTCAAAACTCATTAATCACTGATTATTGCGATTATAGAAACACAAAATGGATTTATTTTCTCAAATGTTTGCGCGAAAACCAATTCATTAGTGATTCCGAAGAAGAGAAGCCATCATTTGTCTCCTTCGGCGGTCCGATCGCTGACATTATGTCTACTGTTTATGACTCAGGAATTCAATGGAAAGTTTTGGCGCAAAAGTTTAGAGGTTTTCAACACTTTTATTATTATTATTATTATTATTGATATATAACTGTCTTTAGGAGTGATTTATTTGCAGAAATGCAGAACAGAGTCTTCAATGAGTGGCAATCATTCACTTTATGGCGAAGTAAATAAGCGATCGTTTTGTGGCTTAAAATTCGTTCATTTGATTTCTGATCGAAATGAAGAACAAATCAATGAATTCGAAAAACATTTCGTCATAAATGAACTAAAACTCGATTCACACAAACTCTTGACTCTCAACGAAATTGACGCCATCGATGACAAGGGATTAGCCATCGATGCAAAAGTTGTAGAAGTTGTCAACTCTTCCAAAAGTATACAATTGTTTAATCGCAAAAAATTAATGCGCTTTTGGAGCAAAGCCTGCGTTCAGGGAATCCATAAATTAATTATTGGAAACACAAATTCAAACAACTTTTTGGTTGATATCGAAGAACGAGAAGTGACCGGAATTCCGGACTCGTGTAAAGGCTATTGGAATGACTCAAAAATGATCGCATTTCTCAACCGTTTCTTTGATTTCGCGAAGAAATGCATTACAGAAGAGATGACTGTCTATGAGTTGACTTTCAATAGAGGCGAAGAGTATATCGATTGTTATCGAATTAATTATATCAATAACACCAATGAGACCAATGACACAAAGAATTACGAAGATTACTATATTTTGCCACAATTTTATACCAATAAATATGAATCTAATAATTAACAAATTATTTTCTATACTCTATAAACCATTGCTCATAAATAATATGAAATTCTTAAGTAATTCTTTTCATAATATGATTTTTAAAAATTTGAATATAAGTTATTGCTTATAATAAGAGACTTATTATCTCATTATTAAAAATATATCATTGTATTGCATTTACAACAATGCTGTGTCCGCAATAATGCTTTACAACAATGCTGTGTCCGCAATAATGCTTTACAACAATGCTGTGTCCGCAATAATGCTTTACAACAATACTTAAAATATTAGAGATTTAAAAATTTTCATTATTTTTCAACAATTCGATTAACAACAATGGTTTAGAATTAAAGCGATTTAAATTTTTGAATTATTGTTAACTCTATGGGTTCGAGATTAAGGGAAATTAATCCGTAAATATTGGTCAGACTTGAGCTATATTTTTCGAATTTTAAATACTTTTATTAAAAATAATAAGAAAATTATTCTTAAAGTTAGGATCAAATCTGAAGTGAGGTTTTTAAAGCGCGAGCAATATAGTAAAAAACACCGTAAATACAGTCAAACCCGCTTATAACGAACTCGAATATAACGAATACCCGCTTATAACGAATCATATTGTATGTACCGATTCCTTAGGTTTCTTTAAAAAAGTGGACACTTATTACGAATCCCGGTTATAACTCGCACTTTTGGCTGCACCGACCTGTTCGTTATAAACGGGTTCGACTGTATATCTTAGTTAAAATCGACTTTAAGTTCATTCTTCTTAAATAAAACGCCAGAAATAATAAACATCTATTAAAATTGAACAAAAATCAAGTACTTCCAAGTCAATAAAGTCTTTAAGCACTGGTCTTAAGCCAAAAATGAACTGATTCTTCCGGAGCTAATTATGGTTCATGTGGTTGGTATGACTGATTCAAAATAGTTAAAAATTATAATTAATAATTATAACAAAGCTTATTTACCACTTTCCTCGAGAGTTTAACCCTAGATTACAGGTTTGGTTTTCTTCAAAATTTTTAGATTAAATTTTAACTTTATTTATGCTTCAAATTAATCAAATATAAAGTATTAGTTGGTTTAACTTTATTTACCATATTCTTCGATAAAAATAAGATTAATTTAAAAATCAATGCTTTTCAATGTAATTCTCTTATGTTAAAAGTTTTTGCAAATTTTAATTAATTTTCATAATTAATTATTATTTATTGGTTATTTATTTTATAATCAAGTGTTGTTATAATTGTTTTTTGTGAAAACACTTTATAAAATAATAAATGAATGTACTTTTAATGGTTATTCGCTCATTAGGAATATATAAACACGAGTAAAGTTATACACAATACACAAACAGCGCGAGATATCACGAAAATAACATAGAAGTCATTATTAGATTAAGCTCGCGCTGTAAGACAATGTGTTAAATTTGATGCGTCTAATATTTACGGAGTGTATATCTCATTCCAATAGTTAGTGATGATAAAAGTCTAAAACAATCCATTTATTCATAAGTAAATTCAAAATAATTTTGAAAATTTTATTGGAAATCCTTTTATTCATATTTATTGTTTATTTCTAAATGAAAAGCTCGATAATTACTTTTATATAAATACATTAGATATAAAATCCGGAATAAGCAATTAGTTTTTATATTATTAACACTTTGTCACAGCTTCCAATGACCTAACTTTAATTGCTTCTTCCGGGACGGCCTGAATGTGACTTCCTTTAACTTTAATCAAAATTAATTGTAACTTATATTTTGATGACGTTTTGTCAAAAAAAACAATCATTTTATTGGTTCTATTTTTAATTTTAATTCGTAGTAATTCTATAGAGTTTCAATAAACTTGAGCTTATTTTAAAGCTAGTCATTAATTATATAAATATTTCATATAAACTGTATTAACGATATATTAAGTTTTCTTCAGAACTAAAAAGTTTTCGTACAATATGAAGTGGTCTTTAATAAATAAATTTATATTAACATCAGTTTTGTTGATAAAACTCATTAAAACAATAGATTCATCCGCAGAAGTGAAAGGCTTTTGTGGCGATCCCATCAAACCTGTGAAATCACAACTTTCTCCCATTCAGTTTACATATAATGAAGACGAGACTATTGTTTATAAATGTGATGATTATATTTCGATAAAACAATATCAAAAGTGCATTAAAGGAAAGTGGACTGGAATTACGCCTATTTGTGGTATGAAAAGATAGATCAAAAGATTGCTTTATAGTTTGTAATATTTGAATGGTATTCGTACTAATATTTAATTATTATTAATTTAAAAACAAATTGAAAAGTTGCTATCGTTTAACTATCATAATAAATATATTTGATTTTGAACATACCTGAAACATATATTTTTAAAATTAAACGCAAAAATTAAATTTCAAAAAATTCGAATTTGAGATTTTTCAAAATCATTGTTTTGCGTTTAATTTTAAAATTTATTGTATTTGAAAGTAATAGACAGTAACATACAGTGCTTT
>JAQGAN010000199.1:0-12975 GCA_034697745.1 Nothrus palustris
ACGCTCTTCCGATCTAAACTCATTCAAATTAATTGATGTACTTTATGAAAAAAAATTTAGCTAGATTTTTTAAACAGAGGTAATAAATTTATTACTCTCAACGCTAATTATAATATACAATATAGTTTATTTAAGGTAGAAAAACTTTAAATTCACATTTAAGCTAAATTTGACAGGTCTGAGATTCGATCTCACTGCCTGGGTAGCTATATTTGGGGCTGTGAATTACTGGCAATCGTAATTTTGATCTGGAAACTTTCCAGAACTTTTCGGAACTTTTCGGAACTTTTCGAGTTTTCCAAAAATCTTCAATAAATCACACATTATATAGGAATTATCAATAAATTATTAATATCAATATGAATTGTGGAGTTTTTTCAGATATGCTGGATTATCAATATAAATATATATTTTTAACTCAAGTTTTCGACAGATAGCGCAGGAGAAAGGTTCCAGATTTTGACAGCTTGGAAAGTTTCCACTGGCAAGTTCTGGAAAGTTCGCAATTCACAACCCTAGCTATAATAGCTATAGCTGTGTTGACCATTGCCAGTCTACCTTATTTTGCCATTAAAGTTGTATTGCATAGAAAAAATATAATTTTAAATTAAGTTTTCGACAGATGGCGTTAGGGGAAGTTTCCAGATTTTGTCAACTCTAAGAACAACTTGGAAAGTTTCCATTGGCAAGTTCTGGAAAGTTTTCAATTCACATCATTAATTGTAACAGAATGCACAATTAGCGGTGCACACAGTCAGGGAGAGGTTAGTCAAAGTGTACGGACTCATCCACTTTAATAGGAAATTGTATATAAAAAGTACTCAAATGCACGCGTATAAAGAGGGGTAAGAAAACTACGCCTAAAAAAGAGACATTGTTTAATCAGCAAAAATTATAATTTAAATTGCATTTTTTACTTACGAACCGATCACCAAATAACCTGTCAGGGCATTAAACTCTTAACTCGAACAATAATTAACTCTTCGTGAATATAAAGTTGTAATAAATAATTCTTTTGTAATAAAGAGTAGTTTTTTTGGATATTTTGATATCAGGTTTGTTTTATTAATAAAGAAAATTTGTTATTTAATAAAATGTGCGTTCAAGTTATTATAAATAACTCGTTACGAGCGATCGTTTAACTACGAGTTGACCATCAGCTATAAGTGGCACCGAAAAGGATCTATCGTCACTTAAATAGCATTACAGGTCCACCTAATTCGAGCACCGAATAAATTAATAGAAATATGAAATTTCGTGTTTTGTTATTCGTGAAATATCGAGAAAAGTTATTATATTTAATAAATTAATTAACGAATACATCAAAATTAAGCGTAAGGGGAGGGGAAAGACGTACTGTACTGTACAATATAATAGAGAGGGGTTTAAGAAAGCATGCATTTGTTAATAGAGAGGCAATCAGAACATTTTCAAAATCAACTTTAGTTCTATGCGATCTTCCTTAAGACCATATCTTCAATACTATATTCACGCGGAAAAAGTTATTCGCAAGTATTTAAGGTGACTATTGATGGTTGCGCTAACTTTTGGTTGAGAATAACTGACGTATCCGTAATTTTTTAATTTGTTTGTGTTATATGAGTTAACTTATAGTACTTTTTAGTTCTGCTGAGAATTACTATAATTCGATGATTTATCACATGTTAATAAATGGAAGCCATCATTGATCGAAATCAGATGGAAATGCACTTCAATTAAAGGAAAAACTGATTAAACAAAAAAAACAGAAATACAGTACTTTAGAGATAAAAGAGGAAAGCAAATCATTATTTATTAATTGGGAATATTATTACCAATAAATAAATAAATGATGTCAAATGATGAAAGGACTTAACCACTTAATTGCTAGTAATAAATGCTAAAAATAGATAAGTTTATAAATTAAGTTCATTGTGTTAGAGGTTTGAAATAGTTTTTTACTTCAATGACAACACTAATTATGACGACATGTACGGGATCTTCAATTGGCAAGATTTTGGTGATTTGCTTGGTTTTGGCGATTAGGGCACTAATGAAATTACAATTAAACAAATAGTTAATAATTGCAATCAAACTATGCAACTCTAGCTGTGCTGATAATGAGAAAAAGTGATTGCATTACTGCTCATACCAGTTAACAAGTATCGCAGCATAAACTAAGCAGTTCATGACATTCTCCCACTCGCCGATGTCTCTAACCATTTCACTCGCGAATGGTCTTTGAAAGACAACGCAGAGCTTGAATGCGTCGCTTCGTATTTCAATGAGATTATTAATGAGTGCACACAAAGCGGCCAAAGGGAAGGTCGACGAAAATAATAGGACATAACCGAATTGAACCACGAGTTCGAGGTAGTCATCGAAAGTGCTGTCATATCGAAACATACTCGCTTCCAGTTCTCCCTGAGATATGCTTTTACCCGATATTTTGGGCGAAAGTTTGTAAGATTCCATAATAAATGGTAGAATTGATTCTTTAATATTTCCAATTACTTGTCGTGTTATGAGTAGAGCTGCCAATTGCTTAATAATATTAATTAAATTTTTAGAAATAAGCAATTTATTTGATTGATTGAATACCTCTCGCAGTTTATCCATATCTCCGATATAGAAAGCTATGTATAAAACCGGCAAAAATGAGTTCACAAATTCGAACTACCAATCAGTTAAATAAACATTTTATAGAGAAATTAGATACCGATTTTGTAGAGCTAAAAGTTTTTAATGTAAAAGTACTTAACAATTCTCACCAAAATTAGCTTTAAAATTAGATTATTTTCGTGGACTGTTTCAAACTGATAATTCTCTATAAATTAATAAATAAAACCATTTGTTAATTTTTGACAGCTATTCAAAAACAAATATGCGAATCAATGTCAAATAAATCCAACTTAAATAATACTATAGTTCAGTAAATATCCAACATTTGATCAAATGCTGTAATATATTATAGGTTTCAAACCTTTATTGTTGAGCCAAATCGCTATTTGATAGTAAATACTATCAAATATAGAGATGATTATCGCTAATAATATTTTAGGCAAATAACTAGTCCAAAGTGGATAACCTGATTGAACAATAATGAAGTCATCCCACCAGTTCTGACAATATAACACAATTATTATTAGCTAAAACTTCTCATAAAATATTTATCAATAAAAGTTACCTGAAATTCAAAAACAGCAATCATAACACCAAAAACAGATAGAAGACTGAATCCTATAATGGGTAATGTGACTAAATATTTAAATAATTGTCTTTTCCATTCGGGATATTCTATTTGAATGCATCCAAAAGAGTTGGTATGGACAATGTTTCCACGAAAAAGTGGTCGCATAAAGTTGACAGTTGTTCCGAAATGCATTGAACTCCACTTTTGAATGAGCTTTTTATTAGAATGTTTCCACTTTTGAAGGAATACTGTCGACCAAATTATGTTAATTACAGTGAATGCAAGAATACAGACTTCTCCAAAAAAGTCATTATTGCCTATAATAGTAATTAAAATTCCTAAAATGGCTGGAAATATAAGCGCCAATGTATAAAAGCCTAAAAATGCGAAATAAATTGCAATTTTAACTCCAAAATAGTGACAAATCTTATCGAGCGGTTGAATAGAAAAGAAAGCAGAAACCCATTCAACGCGCAATTGAGACAAATCACTTTCATTATGCAAAGGCAACACTTGCTTTATTAAATTCAATTTAATTAATTTGGGAATAAGAGCCTCGCCATCAGACAATTTCAAGCTTTTAAACTCGTGTTCCATTGTATTGGATTTAATGTCACTTTTAATCCATCGCAAGCTATTGAGAAAATGCAAAATAATGGTTTGCCTTTGAAGACTAGTCAGTGTTTGTTGTAAATGATGAAAACCTAGCAGTTTAGCGCCGGTTAGCAGATAATCATCGTTCGCTGTTATATAAAAGGCTTGTTCTTTATTATGAGAGTGAGGTTTAATGTCCACAACAAGATTTGGTAGTTTTTCGTTTATCAATTGCAGTATGGAATCAATTAAATGGAATCCTTTCGGAGGAATTACAATAATCACATCGTATTTGAGACTTTGCTCACTCGAACGCTTCCAAATGAGATGAGCTCCGGCTTCTTGAATGTCTTGTCTCTGTTTATCAATAAGATTGCGAATTTCGGATTTTAATGAATTCTTTCTAGGAGTTGAACTTCGTTTTCTCAAAATAGATTTAATACTAAATTGTTCATCAGTACTCATCTCTGATGCTCATCAGTGTTCATCAGTTATAATTACGAATAATTATTTTCATATTAAAGCAAATGCTTTTCACTCAAACCCATTTGCTTAAAGCTGTTTAAACTTAAAATCAAATAAACAGTTGGAAAATAAGTCAACTATCATGAAGCCATGTATCATAACAAACGTTTGGATTAAATCCAAAATTTCTATACCAACTGAGTCTGAGCTCTATTCGCAAAATCGATTTTTTAGCTAAAAGTTGCCAAACAACAGAACTCTTTGCATTAGTTTTCCATTAAAATAAATTAAATAAATTTCACAATGAATAAAGCGATTAATGTTTTTGAAAAGAGGATATCCTTAGTAAATAAAAGCGCCTTAAAGTCATCCTAACTATTGATACCCTAATTAAAGAGATTTGAATAACGAGAACATCTTGAATGTAACATTATTTCGCAAACTCAGAAAGTTTAGACAACATTGTGCCTCCGTTTGAATAATAGATGCGACGGATGCACACCAAAGACAAACACATAACTTCTTTTATCAGAGGATTTCTAACGCGGGTAAACCTCTCCATCAGGAAGGGTTGGCACAACTCATCATTTTGGTGTATATATAATAATTTTAAGGTCAAAATATCATACTAATCAATATATGAATATACACTGCATTATCTAAATTATTATATTCTATTTGATAAGTTGTAAGCCATACAAAATAATTAATGTTATAGTCCAGTGATGCTCAAATCGAGCCTCGAGTGCCAATTATTATTTGAAACTTTCATAAGTGCCAAACCAGGTGTGGGCAAGGTCGGTCGCAGCAGGGGGTGTTTTAGGAGAAGATAAGCTGGTGGATTTTGGATGCAAACCTCCAGAGTTGAAGGGCTGGGTCTTAAGTGTTACATTTAGGTGATAATTCCGTTTATCGCAAAACACAGGGGATATTTGGCCCATTTTTTTGCACTGCAAACGATAAACTAAAAAATCACTTAAAAGGACTTACAGAACTGCTGTACTAAAGCTTGAAATTATGATATTTTTACTATTTTTGCTCAATTTGCTCAAAATTTTATTTACATTTTAAAAATCTTTCGAGTGCTATATCTTGTGCTACAATTGTGGCAATTCTAGAGCCCTCGCTTGAGCCAATTTTGGCACACGTGCCGCGTGTTGAGCATCACTGTTATAGTCATTGAGAGCCCTATTAAATTACAAATGATCTATTTTCGAATTATTGTTTGCAATTAAGGCACGCACTGACAATTATGCAAATAATTTTGTACAGTTTATGATTAATTAAATAATGCAGTATAATATTGTATTATATTCTATATTACTATCCCATAAAACAGAACTTTGTTGTCTAACACGTAAGCTTAGGCTCTCACGCGTGCGACATATTATATATTGAGTTGTACTGAAAGTGAAGCCTTCAAACTTGACTTAAATATTGACAATAATTATTGTTTGGATACGTGTTGACAATGAATCAAATATTTGTAATACTTGACGAATTAATAGAATAAATGAATTGAATTTAGTTAATTTAGCAATTGTTTAATTTCATAATTAACAGTAGAAAGTTTACCGGTATTTACATAAACTTAGCGTTTAATTTATAAGTATATCTCAATAGATATCATAAAATGGCTAAATATCGATCATTTTTGACAAAATATATACAAAAAACTTATATACTTCACAATTGACAAAAACCATATCGAAGTTGCGCCGTTTTATCATTGGTTTCAATGATGAATAATTATAATTTAAATAATTTGAATGAATCCCTAATGTCGTCGATCATTATCATAGCGATTGTGATGTGTTTTCCAAGATTTATGATTATTGTGTTTACTTTTAAAATGTTTATCATAATGAGGTTTGTTATGAGAATTAAAAGTTCCGTTATTTCTATATTTACTCGTTTGAAACTTTTGAAACGGGTTATGATTTGTATCATAAAAGTTATTCTCTATTTGATGAGTCTTTACTTTTTTTGTCTAAAACATATCAAAAGGAAACAAAAATGATTAAAACATTTATTTTGAATAATTTGTTATAAAAATAGTAACCTTTCCGCGATCGAACTCCTCGTCGTAGTCGTCATTTGTGTTGTTTAAATGTTTGTTCTCTTCTTCTATAAACGTATTTAAATGATTGGGTCTTCCGTCCCATCCAATCACTGAATTAATGTAATTAAACAAGTTTTACAAATGCCATTCAATCCAATTTACTCATTTTTGATACCTTTATCTCCAAAACCTCGAAATGGAGTTTTTAATAAACCGGTCAACGCATCGCTGTTACCATTATTGTTATGGTTAATGTTATTGTTATGACATTTATTAGTCAAGTCTTCTTCTAGTTTTATTCTCTTATTTGCCAAATCGCATACATTTTCGTTCCAATTTTTTACCACTGAATCTGAAATAAATGAAAGTTAGTTTTGTATTAGATTAAAGCGTATTACAAGAGCATTATCGATGTTGATTATGAATCTATCACCTGCTGATACATTTGAATTGCGCTCTTTTTCCACAGTTTCTTTAGTTCTTTCAATCCATTGCAAGCCATCACTCGAAGAATTGGATTCACTGTCGGAAGTGGACCTTTTCCTATGTTTCTTCTTTTTCTTCTTCTTTTTATGTTTTAATTTGAATCCATTTTTGTCTTCATTACTCTCTGAATCATAATTACTGGTTCTTTTCATATGAGTTATAATTAACTTATGTTTTCTGTGCTTTCGTTTCTTCCGCGAATGACTACTCGTAGAGCTGTTATCATCACTACTAATGACGCCATTATTAAAGCTATTTTTTTCAGTTTCATTTCTTCTGCTATTCTTATCTCTTGAGCTGTCATTAGAACTCCGGTGTGAACTAATACTGCGTCTATCGGATTGATCTCTTTGATTGACAGAATCTGATATATGGTTCTCTCTATACTTGCAATTACTTGTTTCGAGGGTTGCGTTAATGTGTGAAACATCAGTTTTGAGTTCATTTTTAGAGCTAACAAATAATCGCAACTCAGAAGAGGACTCATTTGTTTGATGGTTCGCTTCAAAGTGATCGTTCGAATGTTGTGTATTAGGTTTGGATTCATTGATTCTTTCGTCGAAATCATGTCGATTGTGAGGTATTTTATTCTTTGTACTCATGACTTGTTTGACATTTCCGTTTGCAATAGACGCACATCTATTGTGTTTGTTTCGATGTTTGTGATGTTTCGTGTGTTGGTTTGTATTGCATTCAGAAGAACATTCAGATATAGTCCATTCAGTGGTAGAGTTGACACTATTAGTGCTCGAGCCGGACGCCACTGACGGTGACCTCAAAGTCTCGACGACGTGCCACGAACTGGTGGTTGCCTTCACTTTCAACGTTATTGGAGCCAAAGGCGCACAACTCATAGATTCCATTGAGTTGTGGTTTTGATGATTATTTATACTGATTCTAGAGTTTGGAATGCTTTGAGTTGAACTTGAATTACATTTATTGAAAGTGTTGTCAATTTTGTCCAACTTTAATGAATTATGTTCGGCGTCATTAATGTCTGATTTATGATTAATGGCTGATAGTCTTCTATTTGTATCCCTATCACAGTCAACGCCTCCGTTTGTGGACTGTTTGCTTAGTTCTTCATCGCTGGAATCGCTCGCATAAGGCACTAAACCTTTCATGTTTGAACCACAAGACTCGCGATTAGGCTTTTCTTTATTCATAGGTTGCGGATGTTTTATAGCCTCAAATGGCAGTGACTTTAAAGGGCTGGCAGTAGTGTTCAGTTTAGTTGAGTTGTGAGCTGAGACGTAATTCCCGTTATGACACACATTATAATTATATTTGTGATTTCGAAATGTCATTTCAGGACTCGAAACACTCGACAATTGGATGCCGTGCGGAGTCGTATGAGAGACAAAATTCTATTCAAAAAATGCACTTTTCATTCATCGATACATTAAAACTATATATTACTAATGAATGAATACCTTGACGGGATTGGGTTTATTAAAGTCAGTGTCGATTCTAACATAGAAGAGAACGTACGCCTGTTGGTTGAGCACCTGATTTAGGTTGACCTGAACTATACGCGAGTCATCCATTAAATACCAACAGTTATTCGAATTTCTAACGTAACAAAAATAATGACCTGAATTACAGGTCGGACCCAAATGTACCAAAACTGAATTCAATTTATATAGAATTGGCGGACCCTATAATGCAATTAATTGACAATTTTATTTATATGTAATTTAATGAATCAAATAAATACAATAAATTACCTTATTTTCTGACATATAAGGTCTTAAATTCAATTTTTCGGGATAAGTGATTGATTTTGTTATTTTTCCGCCAAAAATTCTATTGTAATCGAATCTCTTTAATTGAAAAGTTGCGACATTAGGCTCACTGTGAACTGTAAATTGTTTTTTAGCCAAGACTTTTCTTTTACAACGCGGACACTTATATGCGTTGTCGTGTTGTAAGATTTCCGCCGCAACGAACTTATCCAATGCTTTCTCAAGACTCATCACGTTCTGATTTGCAATCAATTTATTAAAAAACTGCTCAAAAACGTCTCATTCAAAATGTTTTAATCTTACTTTTATATCAAGCATAAAGTCCATAAAGTAATCATAAGTATTACTCTTTTCTTTGCATTGAAAGCAAATAACTTGACTTCTATGATAGCCTCCAAAGATGCGATTAATAGCAGTGGTTTCCTTACTCAAAGGGTCCAGTTTTTGGTTATTATTCAATTCATAAATGGAAAGACACGACCGCCACATATTATCGATTACATAACGAAGAAATTCGTGCGCGTCTTCCTGTCGACCAAATGTGAAATGTTTGGCAATCGGTTTTAGAAGTTGACAGATATATATGGGTTTAATAGTATCCCCGCTATGACTGTGAGCCAGTCTTATATGTTTTGTCATTTCACATGTCATACAAAAAGCTATATTACCTTTGAATCAATTAAAATGCAATTATTATCAAAATATTTAAACTTTTATGACATTTAAGACAAAAAAAATATTACATTTAATGGAGTGTTCGTCGTCATTAAACAGTAGATAATTAACTAAAGGCGGACAATAAGTTAGACACTGAAGAACACTATTTATGAAACAGGTGTTGCCTAAGTTTGCGAGACCGGCACCGATCTTATGTGGCTATAAATCAAATTAATTAATACAATACAATCAATTTGATTAATAATATAGTAATAAAAACAATATAAACCTCTTTCCATTCGAGTTGTATCCTTTCGCGCGAATACAAAACTAATTTTGGATCTGGTATTCCATCAGTAATATTATTGTCACTTATATTACTGCTTAAAAAATTACTGCTATTATTTGCAATAATTTTGTTTTGTCCGTTCATTTTTACAATCAATTTATTATTATTGTTAGTAAAATGCAATTCATTATCTGAAAGAACATAATTCATTTAAATGATGAGTAAAGATGTCTTATTCTTATTTCATGACCTCCTTTGCAAAACATTTCAATATAGGTCTTTATACCTATATTTAAGACCCAAATACTAATAGATATTACTTGACTTATGAAAGGTTTCAAAAGTTTTATTTGATTTCAAACATTTAAAAAAAGAATATCTACAGAAAAATAAGAAAACATGTTAGCTGACAATAAAATAATCATAAATCAGAGCCTATTTCAATATCAAGTGAGGAATTTTTAATTTTAAATGTGTTTTAATCTTAATTTTATACATGATTTCTATCCCTAATTTGAAGTTTTATATCTTTATTAATGTTACGGCAGTAATAATTTAGGTCATCAAATGTTAGGTTTGTATATTATAAGAGCGGACGGGTTCTCGATATTCCATCCTTGTGAATAATGCATAGTTGAGCACAACTGATAAAATGGGAGGTTTTTTTTGCAATTTTATTTGTTATATTCACAAAACTATAACATTAAAAAATAATATTCGAATTGAAATGTTAGGAATAAATTGTGATTTGGTTTTGCAGATGATTATATAGAGAAGAAATTATATTAATGCGGGTATACATTAATGTTGAGGTCATGAAAATTTCAGATCGTCAAATAAATGTCTTAAACTTCAACTATTGCTTACCTTATTTTGTGAACATTTGGCTGATATTAAGCAAAGTATTCTTCATCGCATTTCAAGTCAATGTGAAATATTTGTAATGAAGAAGTTTGCGAACCATCTGTGAATTAAATCAATTCATTAATTATAACATATTAAAAGAGAAGTTCAGTCAAATTTTCCCTAAAACTCTATTAAACTTTAGACATGAAATTAATATTTCATTCGACATAATCTTAATTTTGGCATAAATTTTTTTAAATGCTTTAATTTTTATTATCCTTAATATATTTATCAAAGATTTTAATGACCGGTAATTAAAATAAGATGGATTCAGTATATAGTAGAAAACTTTTCTTTGAGTTTAATTTTGTTAAAAATTGGTTCAGAAAACTGACTTTTTAAAATCTCCAAACTATTGTAGTTCACCAGTTTTGCGTAGCTTTAATTATATGCAGAGTTGGCAACCGTTCAGATAAATGATTTAGTTTTAGGAAGTTTCGAAATCAAAGATTTGATCAATTGATCAAAGAAATTGGTATTTTATGAGTTTTTGTTTAGAAATTTCTCATATACAATATTTAATAGCTTACTTATGCTCTTTTAATAGTAAAATGTTTATAATGTTAGATTTAAATCTCAATTTACCTTATATAAATTAAGAAAAATAATCAAACTTATATTATTATACTGTACTTTATCATATACAGTATCTTTTTATTGTGTGACTATTTGTCCAGTCTTCAAGAGAACAAAATTTCTGTTTATATTACAGGTGTAATGGATATTAATCTTAATGGGAATTTTATTTGCATTCAGCATAAATATGATTTGACCACAATTTATGCTTTCAGATTCACAGATAAAACTCATAACTAGTGTCTAATTGTCTAAACACTAAAATAGCACATGCCTTATTATTAGTTGAAAACTTTTCTAATTAGTTAATAAACTTTTTATTAAATTAGCAAAAATTAAAACAATGAGTTTATTCCCTAATAAAAGTCTATTAAATAGAATTGTTTTAAAGAGTCGATAGTTTAGAATCAACTCTTGGTGGCAGTCATTGGTTTGTTAATCAATTATTTGTATGAAATATATTTTAAGTTAAGTGAATGCCTATACCAAGGATTGAATTGTCAGACAAATAGAATTTTAATCAATTAAAAATTAAGTGAAATTTGAATAAATTATCAATTTGGGCAATATTTCAAATTTAAATTAATTATTGAACATATTTTAATATAAAATATGAAAACGAAAGCAAACAAAATGGCCTCTTCTGTTCTAGAAGAAGAAAAACGAGTCCCGGCCAACATCCCTGACCTAACTTAACCTGAAACTGACAGCATTGCTTCTGCAAATGTATTAGCTCTAAGCTGAACATATCATTTGTTGACCAATAGGAAAGGTAGATAAAGTAGGAGGTAATGTCACTTTAAGCACAAACACGGATTAAACAGTGAGACTTAGAAGTCTTAGCACTGCTCTCCGATCAGGCGTGGCTTCAATGGCACAAAAGTTTTTGATATGAAGTATTATTCATTAAAAGTACTTTGAATTATAGAAAATTGTAATTTTTAAGATTTTCTCTTTATAAAAATTTTAAAAAACTCAAACATAAATCATAAAACTCTTTAAGCACGAAAACATTAAGAAAAATCTTAAGATAAAAGATGTCTTCATCATTTAGTCTTAATAATATATATATAATTTATTATATTTATGATATGAAAACGGAAATTAAATGGTTTCTCTACTATTACACAATATTCTCTACTAAATGCATTTGTAACGCAACCACCCCTTTCGGTCTAATTTCTTCTAACCTTCAAAATGAGCCCAACTATTCATTTCTTAGATATTAAGAGGAAAAGTGTCCCAAATATTACCTAAAGACAATTTTTAAAAGTTGCCTAAAAATCTTTTGAACACTTTGACTAAGTGAGAATATTTAATATAACAGACGCTCTCTTAACCCGCGAATTTATCAATAAGGTTAATTTGAATCATTAAATCATTGGCCAAGTTTACAATTATCGACTCATCTCTCTTTCAAAGCTTGAAATTGGATAGCAATTAAAGGATTTTTTTTATACTATCTTCTGATATTGCAAATCATTTATATAATGATATGATATACTGATATTAAAATTATTCGTTTTTTGTGAAATAATCAGGTCTTAAAATTGAATCTCGGATTCGATACTGTATAATATATATGAATAGCAGTTTCAAAGAAGTACTTCTCAAATGAAAAACGGCTGCATTGAGTGGGAACAGTCTGTGACTCATAAACATTAAGTTTTCTAAAGAAGTTTCCCTTAATGTATAAGAAAGCAGGGCTCACACGACAGATGTCCAGCAGTTCAAGGGTCCGATTTTACTGAGGATTTTCCATAATTTATATTATTTGCTTTGCTTTTAAATGTAATGTTTTGATATGAATTAATATTTAGGACTTGATAAGGAAAAAGCTTATACACTGTGATATCGTATATATACATAACCTGATAAAAGTTATGTAATTATATTAACTGTTCAAGAGTTGTTTTGAGATGTTTATTTGTGAACAATCTCTGTTCAAATTTTAGCACATGAATACAGATTATTAGAGCATTTGTGATATCAATTCAAATATTATTAACTAATATACAATTGC
>JAQGAN010000200.1:0-12969 GCA_034697745.1 Nothrus palustris
CTTATATTATTTCTAAAGTCAAAATATGGTTGATTTTTGAAAAGTTGCAAGTTTTTAACTTTACATTAAACATGAATCTAATATTTGAAATTCTTTCTATTCTTTATATGATGTGTGGATTTTCTTCTCTCAAAAATCCATCAAAAATATTAAGAATCCAACAAAAATGCTTTTAGAACTTATTTTCTTCAAGAAAGTTAGAATTTGAAATGAAGACATTTAATTGTAATGCTGTATATCTTAAAACTTTTTACTTTTTTCTATACCTATTCTAAAACCACTCAATATTACTTAAACCAAAAGTCATCCCTTTCACTCTTTTTATCTCCAAATCTATTTATAAACAAAAATCGATAAATGAATATAAATATTCTTGACTGCACTCAATAGATAAATGTGTCGACTATTTAAGAATAATCCTTAGTTTTTTGCAATTTTTTCTAATAAGTAAATCATTTACTTAAGTTAGAAAAAAAGTATGCATTAATGAATCAAATATTTATACATTTTTTACGAAAATAGTAATAAACTAATTAAGTCTAATAAATAATATATGAGAAATACATTATAAGAAAATTTTCATATATGTAAATAATAATCTTAAAAAATTCTTTAATATATATTTTAAGACTGAAAATCTTAATGATTATAAAAACAATTTTCACATTAATGCGGGCACATTAAGGAGAAGTATAGCCAAAATACCACCACTTGCTAAAGCGACCCTTCTATTTTTAAGTTACTCCCTTCAAAAATCGGGATTTTGATGCTGCCATCTTGAATCCGACATTTTACCCTACCCTGAACCCTCCATTTTACCCTACCCTGAACCCTCCATTTTACCCTACCCTGAACCCCCATTACCCTTTCCTGAGATATGGATCCAGTTATAGACTTAAAAGTGTTTATAAAAATAGCTTTTAGAGCTCAATTCTATGCAATAATATATAATTTATATAAAGCATTTAAACAATATTTAATAAATTTAATTAACAGGTGATTGAGATAACAATGAATTACGACAACGACACTGAATGTGAGAGCGGTGACAACGAGGCATCGGGAGTCACTTCATATCTAACTCAGGCCTCCAATGAGAGTCATAGTCACGAAATATTTCATTCATTACAAGTGAAATCAGGACATCACAAGAGACTGCCCGGATTTCAAGCAGAGTTCGTGTGCCTTAGCCCGTGGATCGATCGCACAACACCTCCTTTTAGGATTACTTCACTTTGTGTCAACTCTTACGCCAGACTGTAATTTATGATTACAACTAATTCTCTTAAGTTTTTCTGATTCAGCGCTTTTTATATCATAGCCTCGCCTATGGCTCTGAAAACAGTCTCGTTATCATTGATATGATTCAAAAGTGTGCTGTACTTAACGTCTCGACTCCTAATTTATATGGTTTGTAAAAACATTTTCAACATCAAAAATATTATGCGTACAAATTAGATCCCATTTTTCACATAAATATTTATGAAGTTTAACGTAGAACTCAATTTCTAACATTGATTTGAGTTAAACACATGTTATATTCTTAAATATATACATATTTTGAAACGTTTGAATGACAGGTGCAGCTGATCCTTACCAACGAATCATTCGGTCGACCAAAAAGAGTGCATCAACAGGTGTGAACAAAGATAACACTGATGGCAATCAGAGCGATGCCGATCGATGCAAGTCTCCCACTTCTGAACAGGTATTGTCCATAACATAAATTATTGATTAACACTTTTATACTTACTGTACATAACAATAATACAATTAATCCCCTGAAAATTTCCATAAAAGCTTTCTGTCTTTCATTGAATTAATAAATAGGTTTTTTTTGAATATCTAAATAGTTGTTGAGCTCTGTTTGTGAGCTATCCTTTTCTCTAAGCTTTAAATGGATTTTGTCGACAATCCATTTTGACAATGATTTTGCGTACTTTTTTTTAAAGAGATGAGTACTTGATTTATGTATTTTAAATCCTAGTCAGAGGAATGCCGATCTACAGAGACATCAGTACCCAATACCCCAATATTGCAGAAGCTGTTTGACATTCCAATAGTTCCAATACCTCCGCCGCGAACTAAGAGAAAGCAAAACATTGAAACGACTGTCAAAGAACATCAAAATTCAAGTGAAAATTCGAGTTCAATTAATGCTGATATCATTAATACTAATATAATTGAGATTAATAGCGATCAAAGTGTTGTCTTTACAAAATGTGAGCCAAATGTGAGGCCAAATGAATTGAATTTAATTAGAAAAAATAGTCAAAATAGTAATTCAATCAAAGATGGTTCTCATAGTACAACTTCAGTAGATAGCGATGATCAATCACCACAAAGTTGTACTGTTAGTAGTAGTCTTCCGTCACCAACAGATAATTGCGAATTAAATGATAAGTCATTATCAAAAGTTAATATTTGTAGTAATAATAATAATACCAAATTTGCTGTCAAAGACAAAGCATTGCATAATAACTACTATAAAAAGAAGAAATTTAAAATTATTGATCTGAGACCTGGAGATAAAGATGATTCAATGGTCTCGCGAATAATTAGTAAGTTTTCTGTCATGTCAATCGTTATATTGTTTTTGTTCCATTATTACTAAATTTCTTCATATCTATCTCTGATTCTAATCTCTAATCCATTCACTAATAAGACTTACTTATCATTCATTAATCTAATTAAAGTGTTGCTCAACCAAACCCTTTAACGGCTCTAATTCTGCGCTCAATTCTGCTTAAACTCTAAGAGAAGTTAATATATTATAGAAAAGAACTTTTGATCAAATTTTATGAATAAAATCACTTGACTTTTGTTTAGTTCAAACCTTGAAAAGAGTATAAAACAGCGCTTTTAATCTAATCATTTATTCATTGAATACAAAATAAATCAATACATGAATTTGAATAAAGGTGTTATATATTGTACTCGTGTTTTGCTTTAAAGAAGAGTTTCCTGAATACCATTTTAATCGATAACTCATTAATTTCTGATTTAATACAAGATTGAGTTTTTAATAAATAAGTCATTTTTCATAAACCATTTTAACTAATATTTGTAATATCAGTCAAATGGCAAAAATTTAATGCCAGCACAACATCACAGCCAACCTCACAGTCAAAACTTGAAAGAATCCAAATATATGTTGCAATACACAACTGGTAATTATCTATTTCTTTCTTATTTCTCTTTCAATTAACTTTCATTCATCACTCATTGAAAACATTCATCAAAACACTCATCAAAACAATCATCACTATTACTATTATCATAAATAATCATCAAATAAATGCATAAAAATGAACCCAAAATAAACATTAAATATTAAGATCAATGGTATGTGTCTGAGCCCAACCACAGGTAAACAACAACAACAGCAGCAATCAAGCACTTCGGGAAACGCTTCTGTTAAAAAGCAAATAACTCCCGAAATGAAAAGGTCCCGATCACAAGGTACAAGACATAAGTTACAAAAAATGCATACCATTCAGAGCATGGCCTCCGCAGATGAAGGGCTAATCAATTACAATCTCGGCTCAGGATCAGGTGGCTTCACAACACTTCATTTTATTTTTTTTATTTTTCAAACAAATAATAAACTTAATAGGATTTCTATTCTTATAAAATATTCAAATAATAACTTATTTTTAACTAATTTGCTTATTAGAGAAAAGGCATGTTCGATACCAAATTATTCTTCATCTCTTAGTTTTGACACATTTTGCAGTGTAGTTGCCTTTGAAGTAGTGTTAGAACTCTATTTAGTCATCCCGAACATGTCCTAATCATATCTAATCTTATCAGTGGCGTAACAATAACTTATTATCTCAAAATTTTGAACCAAACTTTTGATTATAAGTTTTTAGAACTAAACTATACTAAAATTATACTTTTATTAAATCTACTATAATATTAAAGTTTGATATAGAGTTTCAAAATAAAGACAATATAACTATGAGTTTACTGCAAAAGTTACGTTACTGATAGTGATTGTAATAGTAGTTGTAGTGAACGATTAATACCATTAATAACCTTAATTACATAGAATCACCGAACTTATAATTTGACACTTTTCACAAGCCATACAAACAATTTTGGTAATGTATAGCACTATCACAACCTTAAATTATCCACTGGTGAGCCACTCAGTCCTGGTGATGTTGCACAACACAGCCCAACAATTTTTGTTATGTTTTATTTGATTATTAAATAAATATTCAATACGTATTGTTTATATAATGCACGTCTAATGCAATGATGAATGATTTTTTCAATTAGTAACGAACGCGTTTTCAATCTTATAATTTATTGAAGTAATACTTAAACTAAATTTATTGATTAAAATGATTTATTGATGTTTATACTGTATAGTTCTCGTGTATGTCTATTGTTGCTGTTGTGTTGTCTTACTTTTAGCCAATATATGTATTGGTGTTAAGCTTTTTAAATATTCAATGCTTAATAATCGGCCAAAAGCTTTGCTAAACGTTAATTGAAAGTATTTATTTGTAAATTTGAATTTGATTAAATCAATTCTTAGCTCTGCTGCTGTTTCACTTTTATTGTCAATCAAAGGTATCGCATGTGTATCTTTTTGTCGGTATTTGATTGTCATTAACAATTAGGTGACTCATAATGTCGTCAATTAAGTTACTTATTGACTATTGCATCCTATTTTTGTTTTATTTCTTCTATTTGTTATCACAATCGAAATCATTATCATTTCGCATCATTTAGTCTCTCATTCGCATCATATGTCATGTCATGTAATATCTCTTTCATAAGTATGTCTGAGTCTCAGTCATGTATTTGTGAATCTTTCTGTATATACGAATGTCAATACGTTTGTATGTAAATGTGTGCGTATTTGTGGGTTTTGTTAACTATATCTTTGCAATGTTTAATTCTCACTCATCTTTCGTCTCAATGAACAGATAAAATTGATAGTTCATTCTCGCGCTCGAGAAGCTCAAGCATTTCTAGTTTGGAGAACATTACCATTGAATCCGTACAATATATTGCATTCGCTGATACTTTTTGCACAAAATCAGGTAATCAGCCATTTGTCACTATTTAAACCTCATTTATTTGATTATGATCTATGAGTTTTCATTGCCATTTAATTAATAAAAGCATTACTTTAGTCAAATCAATAATTGGCTAAAACTTTAATAAATATATTTGGACTCTTTTATTAAAGTTATCATTTAATTATAATTATAATCAGATGCAACCACAAGTCCTTGTCTTTGGGTTGGAACAAGTCTGGGATCTGTTTTAGTGATATCGTTGACATTGCCTGATAGTACTGATAATCGCATATTATGCTTACAAACAGTCATCGCCTCTCCGAGTGGTAAGTTTTGCTATAAGTCGTAAATTTAGAGATATTTTTGATAAGATTTTATCCATAAAATAATCTTATAATATGTGTCCTAAACATTAAAGTAGAATATATTATCTGAGTCTAACATTAACATAAATATAATTCATGATAACTACAAAATTCTGCATATTCTGCATAATTCTATAGATTGTATTAAATTTGATATTTCTGTTAATTTATGAAAGTTTTCATAATAGGTTTGAAACTAATGTTTAGACATTTGATATAACAAATGCTGATTTTATCACAGATTTGATTAAATTAATTAATTAGTGATAATCATAAATAGAGATCATGGACTCGTTATGACCTGTTTTGTTGAATCAAATAATATGACTTAAATTAAAAATAAATCCATTTCTCTTATTCCATAATAATAATCGATAATAAACTATTAATAAAACGATAAAAATGTATGAATTTTGATATTTGATTTATTCAATTTAATAGGAAGTATATACCGACTAAAGGGATCAATACTTTGTATTTCATTTATGGACTTCACGGGAACATTACTTCAACTAAATTCTGAGACGTGGAAGGATTCCAACAAAGCAGATAACACGACTCCGAGCTCTTCTTCCTCTAGTGTTGACAATAAACGAACCGGTTCTCTAACCATAACAAGAACTGGTAGTGGAGGTGGAAGTATTACAGCAGCCAATCGTAGTAAGATATCTCCGACGTCTTCCTCAGCCGATATGCGTGATTCCCAGTTTGTAGTGATGGTTTCTGAGAAACAGATCCGTTTAATTAATCTACCCTCACAACTGTGCTCTTATAAGGCAACCCTCACTGAGACTTCTTTTGCTGTCAGGGCTGATGTCGTTTATATCAAAAGTGCAGGTAACTTATTATAACAACCATTCATTTGGTATAAGTTTCCAAAAATCAATGCAATCAATGTCTCAATAATTTATTTGCTTTTAATTTAGAAACAAAAGAAAACTAGTTCTAAACCTATTATTCAATTGATTCACTTATTCATCCAATGAATGCTTTGATTGATGTTTTATGAATTGAATCTTTAATATTAAAATTCATGACCTCTAATAGATTTTGTATATCTTTACAGACAGTGTATGTTTGGCCGCTTATTTAGGAACAGGCAATATAGTGGTCTACAGCCTTCCCAGTCTTAGACTTTTGATTGATATTGATTTTTTAGCATTAACTGATGTCAGGTATGACCAAACGCTTATTCAGTTTATTCTATATATCGCAGGATATTTTGAATGACACTTACAGTGAAAGTTTGAATTGAGTATAAGTACAGAATCTAAAATACCTATTTATATGAGGAAAGCGTATTCATCATATATGCAGCAAATCTCAAAAGAGGAAATTCTTTTTCTTCATCGATCCAAACATTAAGTCTCTAATATTATGAACAGAACTAAGTCTTAAGTCTTATAGATTCAAATTGAAATGTCACAAAATTCAAAATAATTTGCTTAAATCTGTTCACTCATCAATTTATGATGAATTTATTACTTTAATCTATAATATATTTGTTATAAGGATTGCCCGCACAATATGCTTTAGCGCCAACGGTCACGGTATGTATCTTTCATCGCCATCAGAGTTGACAAAGTTCACGATTTCGCAGTCGTTTTGTGATAATATCCCTGATATGGTCGGAGCGCTCTTCACAACTGCCAAAGAATTACCGGAAGCACCAAAACCCAGCTTTCTTAAGGGTCTGTTCGGAGTCGGAACCAGTTCTTTAGACAGAGAAGAACTCTTCAACGAATCCAATTCAGGCAAACCATCAAAAACAATTGCGCGACACATTCCCGGGTCTTTAGATCACATGAAAGCACAGACCGGCACTTTCGGAGCAGAATTGGCTAAACTTAGAGAAGTAAATCTTCTTTCACACTAATTAAATATTATTCTTTGCTAAAGAAATAAAAAAGTCTCAGTTTTTTCTATTATAATCTATTATTGGATTCATTAAAGTGAAAAGAGCTTCAGTGACGCCTTTAAACCTAATATAAGCATAGAATTTAATCTACTAATTGACTCAATTTTATTCTTCACTAATTATAGCTCTGAAACGACGTATTAGGAAATTCTTAATTTATATTTTATTTTAGCCAAAAATTATTTTATTTTCACAGAAATCGATAGATTATATGACGTTAAATAAAACTTATGATTTGAAATATATTTGATACTCAACTGATAGTAATAGAATGGATTCTTCTAGAGTTACATTTGATAATAAGTTATAGTTGACTATATCTTGCGTTTGAAACCTTTTGATATATCGATTAATTGGAAGTAGTGTTACACAACTCTCGCTTGTATTTTTGTTGTTGTTTTATTATTGAACTTTATTTGTGTTAAGACTTGGATGAAAAACCGTAAATGAAATTTATTTCTGTGTCTTCAGGGAGTTTCAGAACGTGGAGAAAGGCTTAATCAGTTGGAAGACAAGACGGCAAGAATGCAATCAGAATCTGAAGCATTTGCATCCGCAGCGCATAATGTGATGTTGAAATATAAAGATAAGAAGTGGTATCAGTTCTGAATATTTGTTACATTTGAGACACTGTTCTTCCGCATCAGATTTAAAAATGATTTTCTCAAAAGAGATGCAAAAAACAATTTTAAATGAGAAAATAGGAGGTGAAACCAGATTTAATGGTTCCGAATTTTATTTTGTCTAATGTTAATGACTGTTATGATCAAAAATAAGATTAACAAACATTGTTTAAAGAATCTAATCTACAGGTATTATAAATATTGTTTATGTTTTTGACAATCTCTTTAATAATGTTTATACAGTTATAGAAATCAATCACTAATACGTTGTTTAATTTTTTTATATTTTACGATTTATTATTCAATTTTAAAATGTGTTTAACTTATTATACGTTAGTTTAAAAGATTGCGACGTTTTGTCTATAATTGAATTTGAGTCGGAATTTATTTAATAATTCAATTTCAGAAAATTGCTATCAAAGAGATATCACTGAAAAGGAATTTTAATTGTCTTAATAACGCTCACACTTGTAATCTTTTCCATCTGTGAATGTATTTGAAAAATGCTTTATTTAATAATTTTTGTCAGTAAATCAATTTGTGTCACTTTTGATTTTAATTTTATGTAACTTTAAACAATTGAATCACATTTTTATTATATATGGTATTAAACATACAAAAAGCAATTTAAGTGATCATTTTTTAAGTTAGCAAATATTTAATTTATAATTGTTTTTCTCATTATATTAATTATTGAAAGTTTGCAATATTTGATGAAATATTAATTAAATAGAAAATTTGTTATCGGGTTATCAAACAAACAAAAAAGTATTTACATTTGAATCGTAAATATTTATTAATAACTATTAAGTATTGTTAGACGTGATTCGTTGAATGAATTGACATATATATAGTTATATTGTTTTATTATTAAGTATTGAAATTGTAAATTGAGTTTATATTGTATTTGCCTATATTTGATTGTTAATATCGATTGTCTAACTTTATATTCTGTGTTTTTACCACATTTTCAAAACAAAACACATTTTGATTGAAAAAATAACATTTCTTCGGCTCAATTAAACAAACGATGCAAAGGGGCTAATAGTGTAGCAAAGTTTTAAATTTAATCTTATAAGAAACAAAAGTTATAACAAGTTATAACCTAAAAGTGCAAAACATTTCTCAATAGAAAACTTTAGTTCCGTTAACTTCAAGACATAGCAAAATGAGAAAAACACTTACTTTTCATTTATTATTATTGTTACGCAAAACTCAAATCACTATTTATTGATTGAAAACTTAATCTGTTTGGAAAATACAAAACTAACTATTCTAGTCTCGAAGGAAACTTAATTTCAATCCTAAATCCTATTTAGATTATCAAATTAGACTTTAGTCAAAACAATTTTTAACATATATTTCAGTCAACAAACTTAGAAAATTAATAATTAATTAATTGTTTCAACTAATAAGTGAGAAATAGGATTAAAAATAAAATCTGATTGATTGTGATATTGAAACACAATTTAGGTGAAAATTAATATGATATGAATTAATAGTGTGTTTTATGGAGAATCCAGTTTGAGATTAAACTGCAATTTTAAATGTAATGTAAGATCTTATTTGTTATAAGCAATTGTTTTCATTTTGATAATAGAATTATTAATATATAATTTGGTGAATCGTATGTAAATATATCTGTTAATTATAATTAGAAATATTAACTAATATTATAATTATAAAAAAATTGTAATGTTATACAAAAAAAGTCAAATCCAAATCAAACATTACATAACTGGTCATTCCTTGAATTAAAAACAAGTTAGAATTTACTTAATGCCGAATTTTATCACTTTATTTCATATATGAAGACATGATATTGTTATAACTTTGAGATAACTTAAACATTGCTCGCATTTTATTCCTTTAGAATTCGTTCATTGAATTGAAAACATTTTTCGTGATTTTATGTCTAAAAGAGTTATAAAAAAGATTGAATACAAGATATGCCACGATTTTATGATACAATTCTCAAAATAAACTTTTAATCTCATTCTAATATATAAATCAATTCAATAAAATTCAGAGTAAAGTCAAATTGTAAATTAAGCTTTTATGTAATAATTATTATGATAGTCAAGCTTTTCATTAGAAATTTTTTCTTTTAAATTTTTAAAATTTTGTTAATGTTTTGGAATAGAATTTTTATGCTTTAAAGATAACAATATTTTATATTAAAACAAAATTGAGTTTATGTTTTATGCAATTATATTACAAATTGCAACTAAAGAGTCATCTTTTCCTTATAAACAAGCTTTCGGTTAAAGATATTGATTTACGAAAACTCTATAAAGGAAACTGAGTTAAAAAACCTATAGATACAGAAGAGTCCGCTTATGTTCTCAAACTTTCTACTTTGTTGTCAAACAAATTCTGTGCTTTTCTTTTCTTTATTCAATTGTGTTTTCAGATTAAAGTCTTTTTCTTATTTCATTTTTTGTCAAATAAGACGACATAAAGACTATATCTCTAAGAATTCGGTAAAAGCTTTAAAATTTGACGAAAAGTATTAGAGGCCAGCATTTCATTTATTATTTTGGTCAATACACATATAAATATTGCACTTACAATACAAACAATAATTTAACTCATTATTTGGTTAATTAACATAAAATATACAATAGAACAATAGTATACAATACAAATGGAGATATGATTTAATCTAGTGTTAACCGTGTCCATAACCACCTCCTCCGTGACCTCCTCCATGACCTCCTCCGTGACCTCCGTGACCTTTACCATGTCCGTGCTTTGGCGCGTGATTGTAATCCTATTGATTCAAGAATTTATTTTTAAAGCCAAAATTGTTAAACCAATTCAATATATATTTACCCAATAGTGCTCTCCATAGCCCCCATGTTTATCACCCCTAATTCAAAAATTATGCAAATCATTATTTAATACAAATAGAGATAATAGTAGTTTTTAATATGAAAATTGTTATGCTTACCATCTGACCTTCGTCTTGAATTGATGTCCGTGACCCTAATGCAAAATATATTATAATAAAACTCATTAACTTTATTTGAATTTATATATAAAATACAGATATTTCATGAAAACAAATATAATATCTTTGATTAAAATCAACGATTTTTAAATATTACAGTACCTGTTCGTGTTGTTCTCTAAAATGGTAAGGATTTCCGCGACGATATCCTAAAGATAAATAAAATTTGATAGAATTGTTTTTTATATCTTGAAAATATTTGAAGCAATTGTCATATTAAATAACAGGTTAATAAAAAACTTTTTCTTTTTCTCTAGAAGTAATGTTTTTCAGTTTAAGTGATTTAAAAATAATTTCAACGAATGACATACCGAACTCCCAGGTGCCGTAATTGGGAACTCGAGCATATTGAAAATATCCATGCCCACCGTGCCCACCTCCGCCACCACCTCCATGTCCCCCTCCATGTCCCCCTCCGTGATGACCCGCGGCTACATTCAAATCTTTGCCCATTTGAACGACTGTGTGCTGAGCTTTTGTTTCTGCCGTTTGAGGATCTAAATCCCGATGATTGACATTATTGGTAGGCTTTATAATATACTTTTTTATTTCACCCGTCTTTGATTTGTTAATGATTTTTGAAGACGAATTCTTTTGAAACTTATTTTCTCCATTAATTAAGTCAACGTTGAATACAATCGTTAGACTAACTGTTAGTAATAAAATCTATTGGAAATAAAAAAATTTCATTACCTTTGGATCATCAAAACAATCACATTTAAAAACAAAATTTATTGAATTTAATTTTTAGAAATAAAACAAGTTTCATATTGAAAGTTTAATTTAACACAAAAGATTTAATAAAAATACACTATTATAGAATATAAGTTAGAATGAGTAGTGTAACTTGGAAAACTGAAATACCTTTCTAAAATCTATCATTGTTAAACAGTTAAACAGTTTAGTTGGTATAAAATATAAAACTGAAAGAATAGTGAAGAATTTGAAAGGTTTTGTATATATTGGTTAAACATAAGTGTCAGGCATCGGTTCGTCCCAAACTATCGCTATTAATGATGTCCAACTTATGTGTCGAATGTGTCGAGTGGTACCAATATTAAGCCATGCATCAAATAGCAAACGCCATCAACAGAATTTTTCTTTCAAAAAAAAAATTTGGTCCGCCATCAAAGTGAATGTCACTTTGCTTTTTAATGCAACACTAGTCAGGAAATTGTATAGTTTTCGGTCAATTAAATTGAAATTACTATACTTTGTTTATCCACAATTTTTAGCCTTTAAAGTATTTAATAGTGAAAAGTACAACAGATTTATTATAAAGATATTTTATAAATTATGCAAATTATTATTACTTAAACTTTATAGCTTTACCTATAATAATATTAAATAATAAAGCATTTGTTATTTTCCCTTAAAATAAGAATAAATTGAGTTGATTTTCATCAAATTCATTATTCATAAAAATTCTTCTATTTTTTAAATTGATTTTTTTATGATAATTGATTTCAAAAGTAAAGCTCATATAATTATTTACCGAATGATAATCTTTTGTTTATTGAGTAATACCTGACCAATATATTTATCACAAACTTATTGATGCGTAACTATTAGGTAACTTTTGTGAATCTTTTGTTAAATAACCCATCAAATATAGGGAAGTTTTATAATACTTATGTTATTATTAAGCCATTTTACTTTCTTACTATCAGTGATCCTTAAAAACACCAAAAAGTATTATTATTATTATTATTATAAATCATTACACCTGTAAGTCTTGTATTGTATTGAGTCTTATCATAATTTTAAGTCATAACAAATAATTGATTTTTAACTACAACTTCCTTATAGTGTAAAAATATATATTAGAAAAGGGAATCGATTTAATGGTTTTCGGATATTAAGTTTAAAATACAGTATATTTAAATTTGTTACAGTTTCGATAATTTTTTGTAACTTCAAATTCATGAAAAAGTTGTCTTCTTATTTAATTCTTCACATTATTCGTATCACAAAACCATTCAATTCAAAACTTGCCAGAAGTTAAAAATGA
>JAQGAN010000201.1:0-12968 GCA_034697745.1 Nothrus palustris
AATATTAAAGCAAATCTTTCAACACTCAAAATAAGTTAATTTTCTAATCAGAAAAAATCACAATAAAAATATTTATAAAAAATGAAAGATTAATATTTTTACATTATATAAAATTAGTATTCGGTTAACTAAAATCTTTGATCTAAATTAGAATTTTCAATATATTAAAACTTATATAAACAAATGATTTTTAATACTGTTTCCACTATTAATGAAAATGAATGCTAATAATGTGAAATTAATGTTAGACCCAATATTGCTGTTTCTGTTTGGGAGAGGTTTGACCCAAATTGGACTGCAATCCCATGCAATCATTGCTAAAATTGTCATCTATATAGACATCAGTGTTCGGAAATTTACAATTATTATTATTATTATATTGCATGCGATTTCTATAATGCAATGAATTGGTGTCAACGAAATTATTAGATGAAGTGGAAGCTGAGTATAAGTCTTCTGCACTCCACGGCGTTTTGCGTAATGAAGGAACGGGTGAACTAACTAATGAAGTGCCGTCTCCTAAGACTCGCGGAGACATTTCAGTATTAGTGTTGTGACCGAACGGATAGATAGAGTGATGATAAGTAGCGCAATAGTGGTCTTCGAGACATCGCGGATAAATTGGAGGAACTTTACACATAGGAATAGAACTGGAGCCCCAATTTGTGGGCGAAATGTTCACTGATTCGGTTCCGAAATAAAGAGATGGCGGGGGGAGGGGGAAGATGTTGGATGTGGTTGGCTCTTGGGGAAGGTCTTCAGAGGCTGCACAGCCACCACGCAGTTGGTCTAAAACTGTTGATCTCATAAATCCACGAGGAGTTCCGCTATGACTTCTGACATCAATAATACTACAATTAGTGCTTAACGAGGGGGACGTCGGCGGCGCCACTGGAATCATACCCGTCTCCATTTCAGACGCAGACGGCGTACTTCTTGGCGATAGTCTACTCGACAGCATTAAGATGTCTCCGCCGTAATCACTTGCAGGCGGTGTCTCTAATATGGCTGGACTTGCATTAAGTGTTGCAGTGATTGGACCAGATTTGTCACTATGTGTTCGGGTGTGAGTTCCACTTGAATGACAAAACCTTATAATGACTATTAAGGCAACCGTTAGTATAACTACTACTAGAAATACAAACGCAATTAAAAGATGATCGCGAGTTATAATAATATTGAGATAATTGATTTCACTATTTTCGTGATACATTTCGATGTGATCATTATCTAAATCTCTAGTTTTGTTGCTTCTAATATCCCAATAATTAGTGGTTGCAATGAGTTTATGACTAACAATATTAATAACTAAAACACCAAAAGCCGACTGAACGTTATGCGCAGAAAGTTCGTAATGCACGACATCAGTCATAATTTCCTTGGGATAACTCAGATCTATGTCATTATCTGCGATGTATGCGATTCTACTTTTTAGGATATCTTCGTGAGTGAATTCAATCAAACTTTTATTCGAATTGGACTTTCTCTTTGATCTATTTTTTTGTTTTTTGTCGTGAGAAAACTTTTTTAAGTAACCATATTTTGGATTCGATGTCACCAAAAACTTAGGCACAGAGTTTGTCATCGAAGATAATTCACTGTTAGGAACAATCAAAAATTAAACAATTAAACAATTAAAAACTTGTGATTACTTTGTTTAATAATTGCAATTAATTATTATTTGATATTAACAAAGATCAAACCTCGCATCCAAATATTCTTGAGTAATATAAGCCTTCTGTCCCGGACTGCTTATTAAGAATGGCTTTTTTGCTTTGACTAAAGGCTTTACTGCAATGGAAACCGTCACGTTATTAATAGACTTCTCGAAGTGATCGTTATTATTCCGCAAAATATCAACAATGAAGTAATCAGTGGATGACTTATTTATTTGAATGTATGAGACGAGAAATGAATTGATATCCTTTTGAGTGAATCGCTCATTATTTGTTCTGTCATTAACTATTATATATCCATCGATAGGCCCCTCTCTTATTGAATAAATAATATCATCTGCTTTGAGATCATTACTAATTGTTCCCAAATGTTTTGGCAATATTTTGGCTTTGATTGAGCCCTGAAGTAGTTGTATCGTCGAGTGATTATATAATTTGAGAGTCAATTGGTGTGCGACAACTGTCAAATTATATAATGGTGTGCAGTGAATACTATCACTTTGAGACTCGTTATGGTTAAGGAAAGGACAGATGGAATTCTCGTCTTTAATTCTAAATTTAATTCGTTGCTGAATAACATTTCCCTTGTGTTTAAAATAAACTTTTTTAGAATCAATCTCTAACTGATTAAATGTATTAACAGGTTCTTCACTCGGCTCTACCATAAAGTAACCCAAACTATTATTATTAACATCTAAAATGAATTCGTAAACGACATTTTGTGGAAGCCCGTCATCATCACGAGTTTTAAGTATCGAATTAGAAACTAATATTTTAGAACCTTGTATTACACTTAAGATAGGACTTTGTGTCAATAGGATTGGCATTTCATCGTTAACTATAAAAGGGAGAGACAAACCAATGAGCTTTTTATTGAATTGAAAGACAGATGATAGCAAAGCATGATTAGCATGATTAGTAGGATTAGCAGGATTAGCAGGATTAGCAGGATTAGCAGGATTAGTATGATTAGCTTGATGATGAATAATATGAATAGCACAATACCTGGGATAACAGTAACGTCGAAACTTTGATTGAGTAACATTATATCAATACCATTGCGGATGTAAAGTCCGAACAAAATCGTATCATTAAATGAATTACTATTATCGTGTTTATAAACCAGACTTTTTTTAGTTAAGGCACTCAAAGGAACACTTTTGGTTTTAGTGCTGACATCATGTCCTTCATAAAGAACTACTCCGTGAATCGGATTTTGACTAATTTTCAGATACAATTTATCAATGAATCTGGTATTGTATTGTTTCTTCTGTAAGTTCTTTATGAGTAGCGAAATATTTAAGTTTTCTTCACTGATTGGACTGAAATGTCCTTCAATTACAGTCAATGGATTAATAGACACCATTTTAATGATTTCATTAGTCAAATCATTGGCAAAATTTCCAATCGCTATCTCAACAATGAATTTAACGCCTTTTAACGACTGGACATAACGAGACTCGATGTCTATCCAAATTTCGTCCTGAACTAAAACATCATTTATAGGCTTGTTTTGTTCGTAGAGAACAAAGTTTTGATTAATTTGTTTTTGACTAAAAGATAAAACGGATTTTGTGGAACCATCAGAATTCTCTAACAAAAACCGGCCATATTTTGGCTCTTTAATTATGTGATAAATGAAATCTCTTGTATAGTTTCCATCATTTGTTTCAACTAATAGATGATCTCTAGTGACTGACTGTTGCATTCCTGGGAATACATATAGCTTTTCATTTACAACAACTGATATAACAACTGATTTTGCCGTTACTGTGAAAACATGGGGTGAATCAAAGTTAGTTCCATCGGTTACTTGGAATCTAAAGCCACCGGCCATTTCTCCGCTATGAACGTATATAATAACTCCGAGATCGATATGTTCTTGTGTGAATCTTTCAATATGTGTCTGTCTATTGTCAATAGTAGTCACATAACCATTACTTGGAGTTGATATTTGGTAAACAATCTCATCAATTATAGAGTCGTCATCAACGGCTGCTAAATGAGAATTTGTTATGACAGAACTCGTTCCTTCCCATAATTCTAATCCAGTATTATTAACGACGTGTGGAGTTTCATCATTGATCGGCTCTATCATAACGTGAATCGTTGAGGGAAGACTCTCTTTATTTAAAGAGTTAGCTCTAACAACAATAGTTAACCAATCTCTTGTAGTCTCAGACCCGTCGTGATCGTAAGATATTTGGCCATCTTTTATTTGTTTAGGTGAAAAAGATTTTACTAGTCTTTTATTATCCTTTTTATCCGTATAAACAATTGATCCGTATTTTGGTTCTTCAATAACTAAATACTCATCGATTAGATTTGCGTAAAAAGCATTTGAAACAACAAAGTCTTCAAGTATTAAAACAACACTATGCCCTTCGGTTACTGTTAGATTTCCAGTAAATAATGTAATTATTTTTGAAATAATATTTATATAGACTGTTAGGTCTCTTAAAGTTGTTATACCATTGGTTACATCAAATTTGAAGCAATCGATATGAGACAAATTCTTGAGATCATTATCTGATTGCAAATATTTATAATGTATAAGACCGTCGTTTATGTCTTTTTGAGTGAAAAGAAGTAGAGTTTCGTTTCTAATAATACTTTTATTGAATGAATTTTTTGATGGAAAATGCATTGGAGTAGGAGTTGTGTTGTATGTTAACAGTGAGAGCACTCCATATTTAGGCAACTGAGTTATCATATAAAGCAAATTTTCAGGCTCTAAAGTTGGATGACTTACTAACAGTTTACTGGAATCTATGAGAGCATACTTGTCCTCATCAGTCGATATATTTTTCAAATTAATTATACTTAATTGAAAGTATGACTGCGGATAAATACTTATATTGAAGACTTGGTTTTCAGCAGTCACTCTACTGCTTAAGTAGTCCTCTCCGTTCAAAAATACTGTAAATTGTCATAAGTGAAGCATCTTTTTTATTAAATTCATTTGAAACAGACTCAAAGTTGACAACTTTAATGTCATTGAAAATATAATTCATAAACACTTACTTCTAAACATAAATGAATCTTCTTGAACTACAGAAAGCTCTTCATCTAAAATTTTACTTTCATACTCAACGTTTTCATCCGCTAAGTCCTAAAAAATGTGAAGTTACAAATGGCATCATCTTATTTTAAATATCGTATAATACATTATAATTTGTCAGAACTAACTTATACATTAGTATAAGTATATACTAGTCATTTATATAAAGTATCAAACCTGTAAAGTGAATCTATTTGTTTCTTTGTCTGCCATCAAAATCAGACCAAACTTGGGTTCAGAAGTTATTTTTATAGTAACGTCACTACAAAAGTATGAGTAATAAATATTGTGAACTATCATCTGGAGAATATAGTATCGAAGTCTCATTTAGTAAACTAATTTGATACCTCTTTCTACTTATATCCATATTGCTCTCAACTGTCAAGTTATTAATAGTGAAGAGAGAACTCTCTCCATATTTCACTTGTAAGCCTGTGTTTTGAGATATTCGCAAATAAGGTTTGGATGCTTTGATCTCTAGCACTCCCGACGCATAGAACTGTCCATCAGTTATCCAAAGGATCGCACGTCCCGTTTCATCTCCATTATGCTTAAAGAGTATATTTTCTTTGTCTAAGTCTTCTTGAGTGAACTGATCCGCTATAACATTGGGCCGATCCATAAAATATAAGTTTCCATTAGGAATATATGTTTTTGAATATTTAATATGTGCTGCAGACGAATCGATATCTGCGTCCACATACTTGAGGTCATTACTCGTGAGTTTCTTTTCCCCGTGAATAACGACATGAAATGTTTTATCGACAACACGAATGGGGGGATTGTCGTTCTTCATAATAACAGTTATAGTAAAAGTTCCGAAGCAAATAAAATTATTTTGCGAGTCAAAGGCCACAAAATCGAAGACATCTGCACTGTTTTCGCTGTCATCGTGATAGTAAACAACTCTATTTTGATCGATTTCAGTCTGTGTTATTTGATCTGAAGAAGTTTGCATTACATCATTTAGCTGTTGATTGAGAAGTTTTATAGTGCCGTACTTTGGCTTATTTGTTATGTTATATATTATTGATCCCAATTTATTGGGTGTTTCGACTCGCAACAATTTGCTATTTATAGTCGCTTTGTCGCCTTCGATCACTATTAACTTCTCGTTTGTAAGAATGAAAAAATCTGTTGTACTTCTTATGAATTTGAAACTGAATTGAATCGAAAAAGTGAACATTTTTCAAATATTATAGTATTTAGTATTACATTATATTATTATGAAAACTCAATAATCTTTTTTAATGGATTGGATAAAGTTTAATGGAAACTTACTGAAAACTGGATACTTCAACATTGGTAAGACCTCCTTCTGTGGCCACTTCAAAATCAAAGGAGTCGTGTGCCGGAGGATAGACAGAAGCGCTGCAGTTGTATATTAACATTTCTTCGTCAATCATTTTCTGAGTTACAAATGAACCAATACTCAACTTATTAGTAGTATTGCCTATAAGTAGTTGTAATGATCCAAACGTTGGCAAAGATAGTATAGTGTATATTATAAGATCAGTTGGCGTAGGAAAGGGTTGAGTATCGAATTTCAATTCTTTATTAGTAATTGGAATCTCTTTCATCTCCTGATTAATTGACAATTGATTGAGAGAAATGAGTCGAAGCTGTGATGCTTTGAATGTGATTCGAAAATGAATTAAAGGAGATTTGATTTCATTGTAAGAAACTTGTAGTTCAAGAATGTCATCGCTTGGTTTCTCTTTGAAGTGAACATATCTTATTTTGTTTCTATTGATTTGTCTTTGAGAAAAGAATGAGACATTAGCCCAATGCCCGTTCCCTCTCAGCTTTTGAATATTTCCGTATTGACTTTGTTTAATCATTTCAAATCTTATGAATTGACTCAAATCAGATTCTGAATTAGTAACAAAACTTAGATTTGTGGCTGAAATATAACCAAATGAGTTATGCGGTAAAGCAATCCCTGTATTGTTAACAGAAATCAATTCTAAATCATAAGTTTCAATAAAAAGTGTAGTTTCAGCGGTTTCATCGTTTTTGTCAAATATTGTTAGCAAAACTTTAATATCATTTTTCATGTTTGAAATGCGGGTTTTGTGAACAAATCTAATAAGTTTTTTATTTATATCGTTTTGTGTAAAGCTTTCGATTGGAATATCAATACTTTTAATATTTTCAATGAAACTTTGATCGCCGTTTATAATACTAACAATACTATATCTAATTTCTTCAGGACTATTGTCGTCGTCCTCTGCGTGCAAAATATCGGACGTTATCAGGCGTTTAGTATTTATGGCTAATTTCAAAACACTATTAATATTGCTTATGATTTTTGGCGCGTCATTAATAGGATGTATTTTAATAAAAAACGTAAAGCTATGTCTTTTTCCGTGAATAAAAGCCGGCAAATGATAGAATCGCGACTCAAATTCCAACTCAAATATAATCGAATCGTTATAATTCTCAGATCCGTCGTGAGTGTAACGCACTTTTTCGGTAATTAAATCTTGTAATGAGAAAACATTATCTGTTATTCCGGGAATATTTGTATAATGAGAGGATGGCGTGCGATCCCAAACTTCTATTTCTAATATTCCGTGTTTCGGCGATTCCTTAATATGAAACAGAACTCCGTTTTCACTTATCCCATATTTATGATAGTCTAAGACTACGTTAATAAAGTTGTTGGTTATCAGATCAGATCCTCCTTCAGCAATGTTGAGCGGTTCTAATTTCAATATTTCGACGTCAATGAACGCTTCGTTGTCTTGTTTAGTATTGAAAAGTATGTAATGAGATGTGAAATTAGGTCGAACACAGACAGAGCTGTCACACAAACATCGGAATTCGTTATAGCCTTCTTGAAAACATTCGGCGCCTTCAATACACGGAGAATTATCATAAATAAGACATTGAAATTCCCAAACACATTCACCGGATTTGATTCCTTTAGTTATTTGTGCATCTCTTAAACCAATCAAGCGTTGGCCCATTTTTATGCCTTTTAAACAACCCTTAAGTGAACTGTCAGGTCCTTCTGATAATATAGATTGCAATCCGTGTTGATATGCAATCGATTGCTTATTGAGTTCAATTCCGCCCACAAATAATTGTTCGTTTAAATCAAAAAATTTGTTATCACCTAAACTGGGCCTAAGATTTCTTGATTTTCCATCAACTGAAACCTCGAGATATACAGTACTGAATTGTATTTCGATGTGATGGAAAAAACCGTCCGAAATAAACACATCAGACTGAAGCACTACTATTCCATTCCCATCATTCACTGACAGTAATATTCTTCCGTTTATTATTTCAACAGAAATGAAATCTGATTGATGGCCAACACTTCCATAATTATAAAACAGGACAGCCGTAGACGATGAAGTTTTAATATCAAAATGAAGAGTCCCTCCATTTCTAGCAGAACTGGCAAAACCCGGTAATACTACATAACTTCCACTCATAGCAAAACTAATTGCATCGAAATGAGTCGCTTCGAACTCATTACTGCAGTCGTATGTGATTTCATTCACACCATTAGATTTTGAAGAAGAATCGATTACATCGATTCCATTATAAAATAATTGATCGATACAACCACGATATGATTGCAATGTTCCCAAATAAAGTTCATTGAAGTTACCCAAACCCCCAACATATAAACCAAATCTTATATTTAATTCAAAAAATTTTCCCGGAATATCAAAAAAGGATGTGTGTAAACCATCAATAGTTAAAGATATCTCTGCATCTGTTCTTTGAATATCGACGCGATGCCAAACTAAGTCATTCAGTTTTAAATCTTTTGATGTAAGCACTGCTTCTCCTGACCCCAAATTTACGCGTACCTAATATTTAATTTTGTTTAAGATTACAGAAATATTTGTCTAAATTGATAGCTAAAAGTAGTTTTACTGAAATTTGTCCGCTTTCTAATGTAATCAAACAATAATCGATAGGTCCGGCGGCCAAAAACAGCATAGCATCCAATTGATAAGTTTTAAATCTAAATGAAATGCTTGTACTGCTCTTCGATTCTTGTAAAGGCATTGAAATGAAACTCGAACCATAAAAAGACGCTGCAATATAAATAAACTTAAGATATTCATATAAAAGCAATGTGATGGTTGTTCACATCACATCACATATAAATTGTTTCTATTGATTCTACATATTTTGTTCGATAGACTTAACTTAATATCGAAATTTAAAATCGCATTTACTTTTAATACATACAAAAAGGGATGCGTGACCTGAATAATGATGGCTGTGAAATGATATTATTATCTACAGTATAATTCTCTGCATTGTTTGCATGCTTAGGTCACTAATCACTCTTTGAGTTTATAAGTTTTCACTCAAATACAATATAAATAAAACTTCTTTCTTCATACAAATTGAAGTTTTCTTTCTGAAGGCATTTCTTCAACAGTAGACTTATTTTAAAAAGCAATATAACTCTCAAATGTTGAATTTAAATATTTTTATTCTATTAAATTATAAAAAATGTTTTGCAAAACTGTCTATTCTCTTGACAAGTTTAGTGGTATCCTTCATGAGCCACTCTCAACGCGAGCGCTGCAAAGCTAAAGCTTCAAATATTTTTATTAAAAACCAAACTATGCTTTGATAGTCATTTGTATTATAAAAATATATTAGTTTTCATATAGAGTCTTAAAAATTGTTTGAATTAAAATGAAACCATTAAAAAAAGGTAAATACACTCTGTGTAAGAAATTAGAGAGTATTGTATAGAAAAAGCTATTGCAAACTAAACCAGAAGAAGTTCTGCCTCTGTATTAAATAATTTCCTCCATTGCATGAAAAAAGATTTTATCTAAAATCATTTTATTTAAATACTGAATATTGTATAAAATATTAAAAACTCATTGTAAGGCTCATGTAATGTAAATTTAACTTAGATTGAAGCTTACTCTCACAAGTTTATTTTCGATAACTAAAGTTTTAAATTAAAAAAAGCTTAGAATCTGAACCTCAATCTAATATACCAGAAACTACAGCCAGTGCCTATGGGGTCAGAGGGGCCATGACCACCCATAAATTTTTGAAAATTTAAGTGTAGATCTGTGGGGTTCTCTACTTAATATACGATTCTCCATATTAAACATATGCTGGCCCCCCAGACCAAAAATCCTGGGTACGGCACTGGCTACAACTCATGAAAAAGAGTTCTAATAAAAATGGCCACTTCGGGAATCGGAACATCAGAGTCCACTATTGATTATGCATAAAAATATTCCCCATTTTCTTCTGTAATTTGACCACAGGTCACTTTTCGAAAAAAAATTTTCGTGAAGGCAAAGGTTTATGCCATAAAAATTGTTTAATTTAAATGAATTGATTTTTATGCATTAAAAGTATAACATAAAACGAAACATTAAATAGTTTTCTTTATACCGGTATATGGAATGCGATGAGACAATTCGTACCAGTATTTGCAATATTAATGATACAACAAAAATATACAATTTGTAATATATATTGATATACGTGTATATTAAATGTATACCTTTTTCTATAAGCAATGAGACGGATGTATTTGAATATTATTATTATAGACTAATTATTAGACTATTATAGAATAATAACAAATTTGAATACAAAACTTTTTACTCAATTTTTGCAGAATATTTAGACTATATTTATTTGATCAACATTTTAATTCTGTATTATAATATTGTATTTTAAATATCGAAAGTTTGTTTTTTTCTATATTAAAAATTAATTAGAATTTTTCATTAATCATCAAAATATCTAAACTTCTATTTGAGAGTGGAATTTGCATAAAATTATATCCGATTAGAAAGATTTGATTTAAATTGTGACAAATTTTCTATTTCTATTGGATCAAAAATTATTTGATCTTTTGCACAATTTGCTGAATTAGTTATAGAATTAGAATCACTTTCACCCTTAAAGGCTAGCTTTTAGACTATCGATCCATTATTTCTATGCTCACTAACTCTTAGACTCTAATATTGATCTGTCGTTTGTCGGAGTCTTAGCAGAAATGGTAAATCTCTGTCATGTAGTCTAACGCGGTTTTGCCTAATCAAGTATTGCAATTAATTGCACTCTAATTCAGTGTCACTCCAAAAAAGATTGTTCACCACCAGATTGTCCAAATGTAATACACATATAAAACTTTAAAATTGCTATTATGTGAATAAATGAATGAGAATCTATTTTTAATATTTACCCGAATTTAGAGTAGGGATCCCAAAATACCCCCTCCTGAGTCGAAAAATTTCCAAAATACCCCTCCCTGACTTTTGGAGCTGAAACACCTCTCCCTAGATTATAGCCTATACCCCCCAGAGAAAATACCCCTACCTATACCTCCCCCTGAGATTTTTTGGCAAAATCCGCCATTTTACACCTACCTAAACCCCTCCCTGAGTCAGTTGAGCTTGCGCATCCCTAGTATCATATACCACCTCTTGCCCATCCCTGATCATATTTGTAAATAAGTTAATAAATCTAGGAATTCATTAATTTTGAGAATTTTTAAATTACAAATTATATTCAAATAAAAAAATGTGATATTAATTTTGGTGATAGTTAAAGCACCAATGTATTAATAATATCCTTTTTGAAAGTATAATATCTAAAGAATGAATACATCTAATGTTTTACTTATTGATATAAAGATCTATAAAATATATTTTAAAAACTCACTTTACAAAATGATGTAGTTAAATTTATTAAAATCAAATGTGATAAAGTTCATCCTATCATTTGAGTTTTACATTAATTGTAAAAATTGTTAATCCTGTCGAGTTTAGTGAATATTACGATTTTGTATTTCCACTCAATAACTCAATTATAAATTTAAAAACAAACGTACATTAATTGGTTTCCCGTAAGTTAAAAGATAGAAAACATTTTTAAAACTCTTTTTTGTTGAAAACCAACATTTTGAAAAAAAAGTTTAAAAACACCTCTGAGTTAAGACATGAAATATCATTTGTTAACTTAATTATATTAATAATATATTCCTAAAATATAATTAATTAATAGTAGAATAATTGAAGTGAAAATGAGTTTACAAAATAAAGAACTAAATGTCAAAGTTGAGCTTATAATTTCACTATAGAAACTAAGTGCTGTACTGTCGCGGGATTTGAAGCATGTTCAACTTCTAATAGATATATTTTTGATAAGACTTAATAAAGTCTTTATCAAAATTTGAATCTCAAATGAGTTATAAATACACTCATAAGTCATTTCAGATTCATTATTAAGAAAAAACTTTATAACTAATTTCAGATTCAAATTTTGATAAAGACTTTATCAAAAAAGATTAAATCTTATTAGAGATATATATATTAAAAGTTGAACATGCTTCAAATCCCGCGACTGTACATTATTAGAAAATGGATTAAAATAGACCTGGTCCTAGAGACTTCTAATTGTTACAAAATTAAATCTTACCCTAAAGTAACTGCACTATAGAAATTTTACCCCAAAATTCTGCCGTGAAATCATTAAATTTTAAACTTCAAAATGAATATTTAACATTAGGTCTATGGAAGAATGTCAAACTTTGAGCATTATTTTGGATACTTTCCCTGTTGAATAATCGGATAAATCCGATGCCACATTGAAGTACCCGACGGGAAATATATTTTATTTTCCTGAAATTACATAGATTTTTATAGGGGGGCTAGGAGGGTCAATCAAAATTTTTAAATTTTTTGCTTACGATCTTGATGAAAGTTAGTACATTTATATAACTCGATAACCTTAACAAGAATATAAAAGAATATCTTTAAAAACTTTGATAGTTTTCGAGTCATTTGAAATTATATTTGAAATTTGAGTTATTGGTAATTTTTAAAAATTACTAATTTTTCAACTTTAAATTTAAATAACTCGAAAACTATCAAAGTTTTTAAAGATATTCTTTCATATTCTTGCTAAGGTTATCGAGATACATAAATATACTAACTTTTATCAAGATCATAAGCAAAAAATTTAAAAATTTTGATTGACCCTCCTAGCCCTCCTGTAAAAGTCTGTGTAATTTCAGGAAAATAAGATATATTTCCCGTCGGGTACTTCAATGTGGCATCGGATTTATCCGATTATTCAACAGGGAAAGTATCAAAAATAATGCTCAAAATTTGACATTCTTCCATAGACCTAATGTTAAATACTCATTTTGAAGTTTAAAATTTCATGACTTCACAGTAGAATTTTGGGATAAAATTTTTATAGTGCAGTTA
>JAQGAN010000202.1:0-12951 GCA_034697745.1 Nothrus palustris
ATAGCGTTTTAGTTTTAGTCTCAATTTATAGTAATCAGCCCTTATAACTAATTAGTAATTACAACTAATTTAAGTATATTCTACTATATGTACTTTTGGGGTTTGTGCTGTATTGTGACCATCTCAGGTCACGCTCACATTTTGCATACAGGGGTTTCGATGACGAAGAACTCAATAAAAAAGTTTCAAGTGACTGAAATTAAGCGTTTAAAAGTTATAATTATTTTGCTTAAAAAATGACCTAACCTAACGTAACCAAACCTAATCTAACCTTACCAAACTTAACTCAACCTAATTAAAACAAACCTAACCTAACCTAACTTAACCTAACCTAAATTTACCTAGCCTAACCTAACCAAACTTGAATTTCTTATCTCAAGTAGAGCCGCGTTACCGCGCGGAAGCCATCTAACCTGCCCTTGCCTAACTTAAACTTTCATTACTGATTTGATTTTGATCATCAAAAAAACAAAAATTTTTTAACATTACGTCTATGGGAATTCATTGAATTTAAAAGCGATTATCTCGAAAACCATTAGTTTCCGACACTTGAAACTTTTTTTATTGAAATCCTCGCTCTCGAAAACCCCTGTAAGCAAAATGTGAGCGTAGTCTGAGATGGTATACAGTAAAATAGCCGTAATTTTATGATCTAAGAATATTTGCATAATATTTTTAAATTTGTTTTATAAAAATTAACAAAAATACTAAATACTTTATTTATTCAATCTATGATTAATTTAAGGAATATTTTCAGTATTAAAATAGTCACAAGTATCAGTACTTTTCAGTAGTCAAGTTTACTCGCTATTCAATCACTACTATTAAATAGTAAAGAGTAAATTTTTTGTCTGGTACCGACTCAGCCCTAAGGAAACTATTTATTGTACCAAAACAATTATGTTATTCATTTCAGGCGCAATCACATCAATCGATGATTACTATATTCTGTCTTCAGGTTTAGTAGTTATGGAAACTTCTATAACAAATAGTAATAATAATCTTTGGAAATATATTAAACCTAAAAAAATAGTTTTAGAATTTATCAGAAATTTAGTGGCAAATCGTTTGGCCACTTCTGGAAAAGAATGGACTGAACTGTTTGCTGAATATAATAGCGGGACATATAATAATGAGTGGATGATTATAGATTACAACAAATTCACAGCTGGAACTCATCCACAAAACTTATCGGATGATCTATTATGGGTTTTAGAGCAAATGCCCGGACACGTTAAATCTGCTGATGTGACTCATGTACTTCGAAAACAAGGCTATTGGGCTTCATATAATGTCCCGTATTTTCCTGAAATATTTGAGATAAGCGGATACGACCAACTCGTAGAGCTTTATGGAGATTACTATACGCACGACAATACAGCGCGAGCAAAGATTTTTAGGAGAGATCATGTATTGCATTTTATAACTTATTATTTCAAACACTAATATATAATGTGTCCAAAAAGTGATTTTACGGTAGTCTAGAGTCTAGACTAAAGCTGAGAATCTGAACCCCAATCCCATTCATTATGGGATTGGAATGAGATTGCGATTGAAATTTAGAATAATGGGATTGAGTAGGAGTGAAAATGAGATTTTTATATATTCCTCAAAAAAGTTTTTTCAACTTTACATTTATTTAAAGCTATTTATATATTTTTACATAATTCAAACTAATTTTGAGATAAACAGTGTAGAAATAAATGTATAGTAAGCTTAAGATTCCACTTAAAACTAATAATATAAGCAGTTTTGCAAATTATTTTTATATCTTATTTTCGAAGTTTAATCAGAAGTTTAAAGCCATCGGATTGGGATTGAAAATTTTGTGAATTCTCACCTCTAGTCTAGACATTTGTGAAACATTTTTGATTTGTAGAACAACTATAAGTCTTATGACATTTCGCGGAACACCAAACTCCTTTTTTGTATATATTTTACATTAATAATACGTATACTAATACATAATATTGCTTTTAAAAACTTCTCGCGGAACACTGAGGCTTTCCTGGAACACTTGTTCCGCGAAACCCAGTTTGAGAAGCCTTGGTCTATACTCTAGAACGAAAACTATAATAGACGCGGTAAAGTTGAGTTCTAATTTGGATTCTATGTCGAAAAATAGACCAAATAATTCTCAGAAACTAAATTCGAAACTTACGTAGTATTAGAAGAATAATAAGTTTCAAGTTTTCTAATTTTTGACCGCATTAAGAAAATCAAGCTATTCAAGAAAAGAAGCTCAATGTTTATTCATAATTGCATATTTTAAACTTGTAAATGCAATTATGATACTGTAGCAGTTGTTTACAAAACAGCTTTTTTAAAATAAACTATTTTTAACGTGGAATCAAATATGAAAGCAATTTTTCTCATTTTTCTATCAATTATAGTTTAGGCTCTAGACTATTGGCGAATCATTTTTTCCAACATTTTAGATAATATATTAAATGAAAGTTTGATTATTTTAGGTGAATGTAAAAGATTTGGCGTCTATTTATAGACTTATGCGATATAATGACTTTAAAAACGATCCATTGTCAAAATGCAATTGTACGCCTCCTTATACTGCTGAATATGCAATCGCAGCCCGCGATGACCTCAATGACCCGAGCGGCAAGTATGGCTTTGCCGCCATTGCCTTCAGAGATTGGGGAGCTATTGATACAAAGATCACAACAGCAAATATGACCAAATGTCTTGAAATGCTAATTGTGAGCAGTCCTTCATATGAAAAGCAGCCGCCATTTCAATGGTCTAATACTCTGTTACCTAAGGATACACGACATGAAGGACTTCCAGACAAGTGGACATTTCTACCCTATTTTCTGAGATGGTATCCCTTCGAAGATGTGGTCGCATGTGATGTCATTGATTAAAAACAAGCCCTTAGAAAAATAATTAAAGTATTTCCATTTTTAATCAATAAAAATAAAGAGGATGTAGCTATTTAACTGAATTTTTTGGTTTAATATATAATTTTTAATAGAAGATTATTAATTATCAGCTTTGCTTATACAGTAAAACCTCCGTAAATCGAACATAGTTTGGTTCGTGAAAACTTGTTCGAGATAGAGAGGTGTTCGATATAGAGAGGTAACTCATAATGTGTTATAGTTTCGGGATTATAAATAGTGTTCGACATAGAGAGGGTTCGATTTACGGAGGTTTTACTGTAGTTTAAAATGTAGACAAAAAAAGGTTATAAAATAGTATACAAACCATAGTAGAGAGTGAAGCGCCAAATATGATGGCAATGAGTGCACAACACAGAAAATTACGAAAAGTGCGGCTTTCGTCTAATGAATTAGAGACTCGTTTGAATGAGTTCGGGATTTTGCTGTATTGCGACGACATTGTGATCACAAAACTCAATCCAAGTAATGCACTTCCAGTGGTAAATGCAATAAGCATTACATATGAACTAAAAATATCAGAGACTCAAATATATTTTCTAAATTTACATAAGCATTGGATCGGAAATAAAGTAGCTTAAGAGCTTTCAATTGTAGAGTTTGTTTTATTTTAAATAGAGATTTAAAAAATTCTTTATTCAAATATTAGGCTTTTGATGGCTTTTAGAAAACATTATTTTGTATATCTTTTAGATTGTGTGCATTTCTCCTATTTTGGTAAAACTTAAAATTAATATCATATTCAAAATATAGCAGTTTTGAAAGAATTATTTGTAGTCATTTGAATAAATATGATTGGTTTATAACATTTGTCTAGTTTTGTAATATTGTTGTATACTTAATGTAAAACAAATATATACTATACTATATATACTATACTACTATACTATATCATGACTTGCAATTGAAAGAAAAAAACTTTTAAAAGTATAAACATTTTGTTATTATGTGTGGAGCTTTTCTGCACAAACCCGATTTACATTGTTATTCCGAAAGAATGGTTTTGTCTGTTTCTGTTGAGTTTGTATTGCATTATGTGATTGAAATGCAATCTTCTTTGTGAAACAGTTAGATTTGATACATATATCGGTAGTAATTGATAACTATAGCTTTGGATATAAAACTAACTCCCACTGAATAAATAAGATAAAACATATGATAAAATTACAGTCGAACCCGTTTATAACGAACAAGTCAGTGCAGGAGAAAGTGCGAATTATAACCGGGATTCGTTATAAGTGTCCACTTTTTAAAGAAATCTAAAGAATTGGTACATAAGATATGGTTCTTTATAAGCGGGTATTCGTTATATTCGAGTTCGTTATAAACGGGTTCGACTATATATTACATACCGCGGCAGTATTACAAGTTGTGTAACAACAATGAAGATCCAGATCACAAAAACGCATAACGTGTTAGATCTGAATACGAAATCTTTAATGCTATGAAACTATCCAAAAATGAATAACAAATTTACAAAAAAGTTATTAATTCAAGAGTTATTAATGATAGCGATTCTCAGAATAGATTAATGAAAATAGTATAATAATGTATCTGAAAAAAGTAATTTAGTTTGGCTTTTATTTACACCCAAACTATTCCTTATGAAAGTTTTAATAAATGGTACCTTCAATTCCATGTCTTTTGACTTGAAAGTTAATGGAAACCATCGAACATTTTCTTTTATCATTCTTTTGTTTGATTCAATTTCGATACAATGGTCTATCAGTTCGTCGACCTCTTCACTCATAGTAAGCCCTGCTCTACGCCTAATACCAGTCTTTGCATCTAATTCATCTCCAATTCCCATAGCTGTTCCACTATCTTCTTGATCGACATAACTTGAGGCCGGATCGGGTATAATCGCTCTTTTATCTCCCAACTTATTGCTAGTTTTAATACTATCCACCAATTTAGGCGTCACTTCAAAGGGGTCGTCATCTACGGAGTATCGAAGATCGTTCAGCTAAATAATAATAAGTTAAACTTCAGTAATGTTTTCTTTTTTAAATTTTTTGCTTAGTATTCATAATAGTCTAATAACTTGTCATTTAAGGCATTTTTTCAAAAAAATAATTGCATAAGTTTTGCCTCAACTCATAGAAAAAAATATTTTGTGTCAAAATATGATTGTAGGGAAGCCACGCATCGCATCCTTACTAATGGAGTGCACAAAATATTGATAAATAGTAATGTCATCCGTTCAAAATCTGACCCCAGGTCTTGTACAGTCGCGGGATTTGAAGCATGTTCAACGCATAATATATATTTATATATCTTTCATAAGACTTAATCTCTTTTGATAAAGTCTTTATCAAAATTTGAATCCCAAATGAGTTATAAATACATTCATAAGTCATTTCAGGTCCATTATTAAGAAAAAAACTTTATAACTTATTTCAGATACAAATTTTGATAAAGACTTTATCAAAAAAATTAAGTCTTATGAGAGATATATATATTATGCGTTAAACATGCTTCAAATCCCGCGACTGTACTTAACTCGGTTTTCAATATCTGTGATTGAGCTCAAGTTTTACGCAAATATGTTTACATGGGCTTTGAGTTCATTGAAATATATTTAATAATTAGGGTTGCCACATACTTCTTGATTAGAGACTGGACAAAACTTCACAATTCATGTGCATTAGATTTTATTCTTTTGTTTATATAAAAAACATATTCTAAAATTGTATTATTTATTTATTTTTAATGCACTTAATATGTTTTTACATGAAACAAATATTTCAATTCATTACAACTTTCTGAATAGTCTATTTTGGTTTCAATTATTTTAAATTAGTTTAAATTATTTGTGTATTTTTAAAAAGTTTTTCGCTACGAAATCAATTTTCATAAAAAAATTTTCAAAATTTTGGTTTTAGGTTTGATTTTTGGTTTAAGTCGATTCATATCATTTCTTTTAAGTCATTATTATTTAATAAGTCATATCTAACAGCTGTTTAAAATATATTCAAATAAAGAATATTAACGTTAATACTTGTTTGAATTTAGTCAACCAGTCATTAGATATTTAACGTAATTAATTGCCTTAATTGTAAAGACTTGTAAAGAAAACGAAACTTATTAGTTTAAAATACTGGACGACAATTAAACTATTGTAAAACCCTTATAAACCAATCTTCACTCTGGACTCTTGAGCTCAAATCTGGACATATATCAACCGTATTAGTAAAATATTTATTCGTATATTCGATATATATTCGTAATTATTAATAGTAATGTTTCAATTAAGTGCAGACACGAGTCTATTCCTTTCTTCTGTCCTTTCCTCTGAACAGTACCGTAGCCAGAATTTTTTGCTTGGAGGGGCTAAAGCACTAAAATTTTGCTTTGGGGGGCTAAAATCATAAAATTAGTACAGTTATTGTATTAACTTTTTCAATATAAACAGACCAATGAAAATTCTTTGGGGGGGGGGGGAGAGACTATAGCCCTTCTAGCCTTTCCGCTGGCTACGGCTGTGCCTCTGAACCCAAAAGTGACTTAGAATTTATCGCAATATTGTTTAGTCTCATCAAAATGAGTATTGAGTTTAGAGGAATAGATCTTGTGTCTGTACATTTACTGATTTTATCGCTATAACTACGAAACTAAACTTAGTTATATTGAATCTAAGCTTTATTTTAGAGTTTGTATTTTCCTTTCATTGAATATCGTTTAGGACAAAAAGTATGATTCAAGTTAAACACAGCTCGAGCTTAAGCTGAATATGAGCTTATTGTGATTAATATTGATTTAAAGATTGGATTACTTACGTTTTCAAAAGGAATTTCAGGTGTCCAGTCGGCTATTTGTTCGTCTTCACAGCTTTGAGAGCTATAACTAGTCAAAGCTTTTCTATTAATTGGAGTCACAGTCGTATTGGTTGACAATCGAGTTGGTGTTGTTGTCGCTGATTGTGGAACACTATGTGGAACACTACTGATTGGCGCGTTTGACACTTTATTTTCAATCTCATCGATTGGGTTAGAGTCGAAACTTGCGGATCGTATTTTTGATACGCGTAACGAATAGTTCTTTACAAAAATGCAATCAATGTTTAGTCAAAATAATCCAAATTCAATTACTTTTATATCTATTGTTAGAAAACATTTAAGTTATTTCAAAAGCTATGTTACTAATCTTTAAGGCATTCTTAAAGATACCTTCAATATACTGTCAAACCCGTTTATAATGAACTCGTATATAACGAATACCCGCTTATAACGTATCATATAGTATGTACCGATTCCTTAGATTTCTTTAAAAAGTGGACACTTATAACGAATCATATCGTATGTACCAATTCCTTAGATTTCTTTAAAAAGTGGACACTTATAACAAATCTGTTATAACTCGCACTTTCGGCTGCACTGACCTGTTCGTTATAAACGGGTTTGACTGTATGATAAATTGGTTTGATTCATAATGATTACTATTAATTGATAGCTTTGCACCTCATTTTTAGCTGTCGATTACCCTTGACTTAGTGAATGAATTGCCTCAATTGCCTACTAACCCATACATGCTATTGGGGTCACTAAGTCGAGGTTTGCTAACTAACTATACAGTCTTACACGTTTTGCAGGCATTTTAAGCTAATTCTCTATTACGAGACCAGCTATGGAGCCAACTCTTCTATTAGCTTAAAAGCAAATTAACTGCTTTTCTCACTAATATCTCATTAAAACGTTAAGCCATTCTATTTTAACTCTACTTATTATATCGTCTTTTAGTACTCAACCAACTAAACGCTCGTTTTTTTATCACAAGTTGGCCTCTATTTCTTAGTTTCTCTCTTTCTCAGCCTCTCTCACATACTCTCCCACATGCTCTCTCACATGCTCTCTCACATACTCTCTTATTTCCTTTCTCTTCCTTCCGAAACATTTGTGGTTTATTTTAAGTCAAACTCCAAACACATGTTTAGAAAATTTTTCGCTTTCATTAATTATGAAGAGAAGTGGCGGAAAATGTAAGGAAAGATTTGCAACACATTTCTGACAAATCGATCCTTTAATTTTCGCTGTTTTGATGCTTTGAAAAGTGCTTTTAATTACTATATTTGATAATTGAATTGATAGTAAAAGGAAAGTCTGGTATTTTTTTGATAAAATATGAATCTGTCATTAGAGTGGAATTGAATGGATTAAAAGCTTTGTAATTTAGCTCAAAAAGCGATTTGTTGTCTTTTATCATATTTAGTTAGGGGTAAACATAGGGGTAAACATACTTAGGGGTAAACATACTTAGGGGTAAACAATAAAGTGTGCAAAATTGGTTTGTTTTCTGACACAATTAATTAAACAAATATATGAATTGAACATAAGTAAAGCTAATAAAAAGAATTAAAGCGTTAATATCCGCTGCTGTGAAAGTTTTTCCCATTGTAGAGTATTTATCAATTTCCGTCTCAATTAGCCAACCATTTAATACTACATTTACTACATTTAAATATTCACATTCTGTGTTATAATTATGGATTTGGCTCTAAAATGTTATAATTATGGATTTGGCCCTAAAATGGCACGCAATTGAAAATTAGTTAATTGTGGAAATGGTTTAGTTTTCAAGCGAACGGCTGTTTGAGAGACAATTTTAACGATAGAGAGAGTTAGAGAGAGTTAGTGAGAGAGAAAGTGAATGAGAGAGCAATGAAGTTGCAGCAAGTTTAGTAGTGATTGGCTTACTCAGTCTAATGCTATTACACGATTGCCCTCCCAGAGCATTTCACTCCCCCTCTTGCTTACCATTATATTATTTTGTGGGTCAGGAGGACTGTAGAACTTGTTGTTTCTGAATGTGGTGTTTGGTGGCGTCCCACTGACATAGACATAGACCCACACTATCTAATAGAAAGTTTTGCTCATTTCTGTTATTGCTTCCTTCCAGTTCTGTTCACTTTTACTTTCATTCATTTCGTTGTTATTATTATAAATCAATTGCTTTTATAAAAAGTTTAATAAAAAGTTTTATAAAACCTTTACTAACTATTCACAAACTGTTCAGCTCTAAATGTGTATTCTTTATATGAATTGTGAATACTAAAAGTTGTAACCAATCCTAGTGGTCAACGTTATAGTTGCCTCTGAGAGCCCCCTACCTCTCTATCAAGAAGTCTTTCAGTGAATTAATGTGTTTGTTCGGAAGCTATTTCTTATTGGATTTGTATATATATTATTTGTCATTTCGAAAGTTTATTATTTATTGAGTGCATATCATCTCAACACTGAATGTGTTCATAATTTAATGAAAGTGTACTTTCATATACGATTGAAGTCGAGTTTAAATTATTTGCTCAAATTTGGCTTCGATTGAAGTGCAATTATGTTACTCTTATGTCGGGTCAAAATTAGGAGATATAAAGATCGGCTAAAATACGGATTATTGACTCACCTTTTATTGAAATAATTTTTTACTATTAAACAAAATTCTGTAATATATAAAAAATTCTTAAAACATTTATATAATAGAATTGCAAAACAACAATTCAAAAGTGTATTCGACATCAGTTTTAGACACAACTTGCAGGGGTTTCACTTCCCCGATGCATATGATTGGCAGCAAAACAGTTGATAGAAACAAATGTTCATTATTAGAAAAAATGATGACAACCATGTCTTATCATATTGACAATACGGGTTGCTTTATTCCAACAGTTGGTGTTTCCAGTGCTGGTCAGTCAGGACTGAGCCTAACCTTATCACAAGCTGGCACTCCTGGTGGTCCACAACAAGTAGGATCTCTTTCGGGACCTATAATTGAATATGGGCATCAACAGCACGACCAGCCGGACACTAAAGAAGGCATCGAAGAGCTGTGTCCCGTGTGTGGCGACAAAGTGTCCGGTTATCACTACGGACTGCTCACCTGCGAGTCGTGCAAAGGCTTCTTCAAACGCACCGTTCAGAACAAGAAGGTCTACACGTGTGTGGCCGACCGCAACTGCCATATTGACAAATCACAGCGTAAGCGCTGTCCTTATTGTCGATTTCAGAAGTGCCTCGAAGTTGGCATGAAATTAGAAGGTATTATCTATTCATATTATTATCCATTCATATTATTACCTATTCATTTATCTCAATCATTGCTATTTTTGCACATTATTTTTGCAAATTTTATTTTCAAATATTTTTAATCAAGTATTGTATGAACTCTTCTTCTATTTTATTTGATTAAAGTGTTGGCGTTTTTTAAGAAGTATTTCTCCCACTATTTACTCATTTATTATAAGACTTACCATTTAAAGCACGTGCCTATTGCTGTTGTTTATAGACATTCTCTAAATAAAGCGTTTGCAATGATGTGTTTGCAACCTATTCTTGCAAATTGCATAGAATTTTTTGGCTCTCGTCGTGTTTTCGACTCTCCCTCTCTTTCTCATCAGATATTTTTATTTTTTCATATAATGTGAAGTCAAGTGCAATACTAGTGTAATGTTAACAATAGAACCCATAGTTTATTTTTTATGTCATTATTATTCTTGTGGATATAGTTAGGGGTTTTTCTCCCACTGTCTTCAGTGGTGCGACTCATAAATTTTGTTTTCAAATTTGTTGCCTTTCATTGATTTAAATTATAAAAGAAGAAAGAGAGCGAAACCTGATAGAGATGACAACATTCACACATTTAGATGTCTTTTCAAAACTTCTTAAGAGCGCAAAATCAAACTCTTTTGAAAATATCTAATTTATTTATTCTCTAAATAAATACTTCATTTCAAATAATGTTATGATTTATCACATTTACACATAATCTTATCCAAACTGATAAATAATTTAAAATTTTAAAATGTAGGCCAATATAAATTTGAAACCATGAATTCAATTAATGGCTAGGCTTTTAATATTAGTTTATCATTTAAAAGAGCAAACCAGAGCTTTATGAGGCATCAGAGAGAAAAATATTTATAAAAACATTATCCATTAAAAAAGATAGCATACCAATAAGTTTGTAACGTGAGTGAAACTATTTAGCGATATATCGAGAGTGTGACCCACTTTCAATGCAAATGCTGACCCGCATTCTCACTTGCAGTTTCATTTGTGGGTCACTGTTAAGCCCCACTGATCTACTTTCACTTTTTTAGTAAGCGATGAGCAAAACTATGTATTTATGTATACTCTTATGTATCAAATAATACTCTTATGCAATATAAACTCTACTTTATTTTGGATCTTTTTCAGAAAAGAAGGCTTTTTTATTTCTCAATCCAAACGCATTTTCTGCAATACTGTAATACCTCTTTATAGTGAACCTCTTTATAGTCAATCCGAGTTAGTGTTAATAAGCATTTTGGTCCCAATGATAACAATCTAATACAGTTTTACCTCTTTAGAGTGAAACCTCGTTATAGTTGACACTAGACTTAGGTGCTATTCACTCTATCGAGGTATTACTGTAGCTATTCCTTTCTTAACTGTTTTACTCGCTTTATATAATCAGAAAAGTTAACTAATTTTTCTCCTTATAAGTTATATTTCTTATCCAACTATAACCTAAAAAATGGAAACTCTTATAAATTGTGAAAATTATTATCTATTAAAACAAATGAATAACCGCATGCAATGTGTCGAACCAGTTATGCTGATTTATGACTACATTAAACTTCTATTACATTTAGTTTGATTGCTGTCACACCGGATATACACTTACACTTTTGAATTTTATTATTTTTTATTTTCCTTTGTCCTTTATTTTATTCTTTATTTTATTTTTTATTTATCTGTTTTTGTTTTTGAAAAAACCATTTCATTTGTCTTTCATCGGAAACTCGATATCAACTCTTTTTAACCACATTTATATACTGTATATCTTTGCGAAGTCTTAATTATTAGACTAATTATATTCTCCATTGTTTTCTACTATCATTATATCCAGTCTTTCAATGTCTCTTTTCATACTTTCTTATAATTCCGATAACAATATTATAATCTCATTAATAATTATTGCACTAATTTATGTCAACTAAGAATATAATTATCGCAGTCTTAATGTGTTTCTACTAATTTCATTAGTAGTAAATAAATCTAAATATAGCTGACAAACAGATTGTTTGTAATTCAATACTTTTAGTTAGTGATGAAGTTCTATCATTTGAATGCAAACATTAATCGCGATTTATTACTTTGCAAAATGATATCTAAGGTTTTCGATTTGGATTATTGTATTTCAAAATAATTGAAGCAAAACTATCTCTAAATTACCGCTTTGTTCACCTAATTAATAAAAAATTAATTTTCCGTTTTAATCCATTAATAACAATATTATAAGCCATTAATAACAATATTATAAGAAAATGTTTTCAATCAAGATTTGAAGCTCTTATGCTATGTATTTTCGAAATACCTTCAAAAATGAATAGACATTAGTGTGAATTTCATGATTATGTGATGCATATCACACAACTTGATAAATAGGTAGTAATTTAGATACAATCCTATAACTTATTTGGTAAAAATCCCACAAAAATCAGACCCACGCCCTTCTTATTGAGTGTGAATCTTTCATTCACTTTCTTATAATGTTATATAAGATATAATATTTGTATTTGTAATTTACAGTTTCTCTCATTCTTGTGATTGAAATATATAAATATTAGGCCATTAAAAGACAGCAAACAGTACTTTCACGAATTTTAGGTTTTTGTTAGATTGGATTTGGTTGTTTATAATATTTGTCTAATACAGTAAAACCTCCGTAAATCGAACATAAGTTGGTTCGTGAAAATTTGTTTTCGATAGAGAGGTATTCGATAGAGAGAGGTAACTCATAATATGTTTATAGTTTCGAGACTATAAATAGTGTTCGACATAGTGAGGTTGTTCGACATAGAGAGGGTTGGATTTACGGAGGTTTTACTGTATATAGTTTGCATTTAAGAGAAAATGATGAAAACTGCAAGTAATATAGCGTTTCAATAGTAACCATTGAAATGGTTGCTAAGGTAAGAAAGTTGCATAACTGTATTGCATGTAAGCTATAATACTTGCCAGAGTTTGACCCACTTAGCTATTGATGCTTCAAAGAGTGG
>JAQGAN010000203.1:0-12926 GCA_034697745.1 Nothrus palustris
TTGTCGTTCTTCAGATCGAATATCAGCTCTTCGTTCATCTGTTCGTCTTTCTTGTCGTTCTTCAGATCGAATATCAGCTCTTCGTTCATCTGTTCGTCTTTCTTGTCGTTCTTCAGATCGAATATCAGTTCTTCGTTCATCATTTCGACTATTTTGAGACCTTTCTCTTCGTTCTTTAGATCGAATATCAGCTCTTTGTTCATCTGTTCGTCTGCTTTGAGAGCGTTCTCTTCGTTCATCAGTTGTTAGACCTCGTGTTCTGTCATTTAATCGCCTGTTTTGTTGACGACTTTCTATATTTTCTCTTTCATCAGACCTTTGCTGAGATTCAGTTCCAATTGAGCGGCGATTCATAGTTTCACTTCTGGAGCGATCCATTCGATTAGTTCCCTCTGTAAGTCTTGTGCGTTCGTTGCGTTGATTGTCATTCGAGTCCGAATCACGTCTATTGAGCGCCCGATGTCTTCGTTCATTAAGACTCTCAACTCTTCGTTCATCAACACGTCGTTCATTAAAACGTCTTTCATCGCTGACTCGTCTATCAGTTCTTTGAGCTCCAATACGACGGTCAGTCTCAACAGTTCTTCTGTCCAATTGTCGATTCGCATCTCTGGCCACAGACCTGTCTTCAGTCCTTCGATCTTCGTTCAAATTTCTTGTTTCTGAGATTCGTTGGTCAGCCTTTGGCTCCAATTTATTGCTTCGTTCATCAAATCTCTGAAAATCAATTAATTATAATTTGCTATTAAATACAATTTGATTTATTAAGACATGAAAACTATTGAAATATACAATTACTTGATTTCTTTTGTCCAAAAGTGTTTCGCTATTTATTCTTCGATCGACGGCATTAACCTTTCTGTGATCGTCCAGTTGTTTGGCTTCACGTATTCGTCGGTCTTGAATGTTGACATCAGAGTAGGTGAGAGTTATCAACATTAGAGAGATGACAGGTATGAAACATTGTGTGAATTTCATCTGAAATAAACATATTTAAGTAGAAAGCTTTTGCATATTTTTCTATATCATTTTTGCCTATAATTTATAAAATAAAATCTAATTCATTTACCTTTAATTTAACCAATTTTTTAAAAACTCTAAAAATGAAAATAATTTACAGCAAAAGTTATGTTACGAACAATTTATTGAAGAATTTCTATAAGTTATTAAAATATACAGCTTTTCTACTTTAATACAAGAGAAGCAACTTCTCGGTTATGAACATTTTCATAAAAGACATCTGTATTTATAGTAAAAATCTATTTACTTTGCACTAGAAGTCTATGAATGAATTTGCGTCAGAAGAATATTCTTTAAACAAAACTATTTTTTGAACGGAGCGATAGAGCACGGAATTAATAATCAGTCAACGTTTTACAGCTTGAAGAGCATAATTGATGCTTTGGTTTTGAGTCCAAAACCATTTACCACTCAGAGGATTATAACACATGCCATGAATAAGAGTAACATCACATTCATCTGAAATGAAAACAAACGGTCAAAAGAGATAAAGACTAAAATAATAGCTTAAAATTATGAAATAAAGGTTTGCGAAATTGTGATAAAAACTTTATTGCATCAGTAGTTGATTTATTAATACACTATTTATAGTATGCGATAAATATTAAGCTATATGTTTGTCTATTTTTTTACTCTAGTTTTTATTCATAACAGTATTTTAATGTCATTTCTATAACTTTAGTAAACTTTTTAAAATTAACGAAAACAAGAAAATTAGTAAAGGACTAAAAATAGTAAATTTTTGTATTTTCTATATTTTCAATGCAATGGTTTTGTCTTTTATCAAAACAAAGACTGCGTTTGAAAATCAAGGATGAAATGAAGGAACGAAAAGATCGATTGTCATTATAATCAACTATTCTTAATTCTTCAGCCAAAGTACAGCCATTGCTTATGGCAAAGATTTGAATGACAGCAACACAAATGGTTATTGAGCCAAAAAATGATGTACTAATAAAAAATTCAACGCTAATAACATCTTCAGGATTTGTACACTTATTCATGTGTTCCTCAAAATTTTTATAACAACCGAAAACAATCGCAACACTTATTAACTCTAAAGCAAATAATAAGTAAAGAATCACTCCATAAATATATAAGAGATAAGAGTTGAATCTCAGAGTGCCATAAATGCCAATTAAAGCTATGAAGAAATTGAAAATTGCAATAATTGTGAATATTAGTGAAGAATGTTTTGCCAATTCTAATGAATTGTTGAGTTCCCGTTCATATCGGTTAAGGAATTTTAAACCAATTCGAAGTAATATACAATTATCAGTCAATTTTGTTAAATAGTTTCGAAAAACTATATTAATACACAAAATAATAAACGCGTAGACTAAGAAAATTGTATTGAACATTAATAAATTTCTTTTAAGATTGATTTTCATTTCAATCAAGTTATTGATAGTTAAACTCAATCATCAATTTGAATACGTTTTTCCACATTCAACAGATTAATGCGTTAACAGTTTATTAAAATTGTTTTCACATAGAAGTTCATAACTATTTTTTGATAACATGATTAGGAAAACTTTAATAATATTTGTACTTTACAGAAGTTCTGTACTTTAAAAACTTTTCATTTCATCACATTTTCAATGGAAAGATTCAGAAATTTTCACTTAAGTACTTCAAAATTATTCTCAATTGAGTTAATTAAAAGTTTACAAACATTACTGGACTTTAAAAACATAATGACTTAACTAAATCAATCTCAAATTTAAATAATTTCATAAAAGTTAATTTGAATAATAAACTGAGTCTCGTTGGATAATAAGTTGTATACATCTTTCAAAATACATTTAAAGGAAAATATTTTCGAGAAGTTAAAAATTTAAATATCTTAAATTCAGAATATAAATGGTTAAATGATAAAAATGGTCAAACTTGAAACTTAAGTTATAATATTCTTAAGTTAACTAACTTAGTTAACTAAAGATAACGGCATCAATTGATTGGAATATTGATTATTATAAGTTATATAAATTATACGTAATATATAATAAGAATTATTCGCTCGATTAATACTGATTTGATAGACTTTTGTACTTCGGCTCTTTTTGCTTCGGACGGAACGACCAAAGCTTTAATATAATTTTTATTTAAAGTTTGCACTTGTAATAGAGTTTAATAATCAACTCATTTAATGACTAAGTTATCTAAAGCTATGCTATCGACTAAAATAATTGCTTTTAATTATTAAAATAATCACAAATACAATTCATTTGAAACTAATTAGCCATCGAAACAAGAAAGATGACTAACAAAGCAAATAAAATTTTGTTATGTTGTAAACTATGCAAAAGTTCGAGCATCTCTGTATTTCAACATAAAATGCAGTTCAATCGAACAAATGAGCCTACAATGTATCAATAATAGTGATCAACCTTAACATATAACTATTATGTTCTGTGTTCTGCTATATCTTAAGATAGATTTTATTTCGATTATTTGACAATTTTCACTATTAAAATCCTATTGTTATGAATCAAATTAACAATAAGTGTTAACAACAACAATAACAATAGCTTGAATGCACCAACAGATTCAGTTCATATAATGCTTACAGTAATTAACAATAATGAAGTCAGTTATTTCATCGTTTCTTATATTTTTATACAAATTGAAAACATTTTAATTAAATATAGGCTGAGATTAAACTTTATGTTTCAAATCTCTGTCTTAAGATTTTTTATTCATTTGATTAAAATAATGAGAGCTCGAGCTATAGCGCATGAAATGAAGTTACGTTCTTCGAAGACTGGATTCAAATGTATAAATCATTTTTAGAGGTATTCCTTTTCTGGTTAATTGTGTAAATACTTGGAATTTTGAATCGATATTTCAGTGGAATTCTTGCATTATTTACAAAAATTGCTTTTTGAGCTCATGTTATATAGTGTTTGGTATAAGCTTTAAATCCAATGTAATCTCAAGTATTAAAAAAGTTTCAAAAAACAAATTCACAAATTCATGTCTCATAAATATTTGTATAGACATTAGAAATGAAAATAATGTCAAAACTCTATAAGTTTTGTTCTTTCTTTAATTCATTCAAGAATTTGTGATAAGAATTGTGTAAAACTAATTAAAATACTGTATAATAAATGCTTAAATATGTGTCACTTTTTAAAACTAATAAACAATAATTAATTATTAAACTTACAATCCTTTAGAAGATATGTCAACGCTTGTGGACAAACAAACTTATTGTACTCATGAGTGCCTTTCGGTAATAGTTTTAACACATTTTCGGCCAAAAAAATAGCTGTAATTAAAGCAATCGGTGTTTGATTTATTGTAGTTATGAATAGATTTCCACCACTTTTCAGACATTTGAGAGACGAAGAGAGGAAGAGATCGATGTTATCGATATGTTCAATGACTTCACTGGCGATAACGCCATCAAAAGAACCTATCATTTCGTTTCTTTGGGACAACTCTTCGATAGTAATGCATTCGTACTTAAGTTTATCCGTCAATAGTTGGTCACAATTGGAACGATTGATCGCAATATTGATGTTGTCTTCGACGGCATCGATGGCGAGGACGTGAGCGCCGAGTCGTGCGAGCGGTTCACTCAGTAATCCAGCGCCACATCCGATGTCTAATAGTTTTATGTCATTTAATGGTTTCGATGAATTCGGAGACACTTTAAACGCGTCTCTAATTAAAGGAACTCTCAATTGATTCATAGCTCGAAGTGCTTCGAACTCTCTTCCTGTCCACCAATCAGTTTCACCGAATGACCGAAATTTTCGTAATTCTTCTTCATTTAGAGTCGAATTTTCATAATTATTGCTATTTATTGAATACTTTCGAATTGAGTTTGTTTTTAATGTCGAAATTGATCTCAATTTGAATGAATTCTTAATTAATTGTTTTGAGACAACAAATGGTCTCATCTTTTAGTTGTTATTATATTTTAATTTTGAACAAAAAATATGAAGAAGTCTTTCAATTGATTCATGAAATTGAGAAAATATAAAACTTATGAAAAATAGACTTTTGTTTGTAAACAAAACTGTATACTAAATATTTGTCAGAAATAGTGCACGTGTTTTGTGTTTATAAATTACGGTCAAAATAATTAATATTTTTAATCTAATTTTTTTGTCGTCTAAATTGTGAATATCTTTTATAAGTTATTAATAGTCTATAAATATGAATATTGTCTCAAATGAAAGAAACCATTATTAAAATATTTCTCAATTCATATTTTTAATGACTGATACAAAATAGATTTGAAAAACTCCTTTCATTAAACTTTTATTATAGTGAAAACTTTTACAATTCATTTAATCTTTTAATTAATAATTTACTAATGAAAATTACAATTTTAAACTTTCAACTTTGAACTCTTTTAGTTTACATTTAACTATTATGACGTTAAATACTATTTTCAAAGAGACCTTAAAATTGATTTAAAATTTATATAAAAATTAAAAAATGAAGCTTAAAATACTATTTAAATTGTCAGTCAGCCTACATGGCAAAGATAGCTTATTATAAAGGTTGACACCTCTATAGTTGACACCGCTATAAAAATATAGTATTCCTTAAAAAATTTGACTTAATTTGCGGTTCAAGCACATGCTGATCATTACTTCTTCAAGTCCTTCATTTTCTTAAAAAATTTAATGAGGTCTCAGATGACAGGCCGTGAAGAGCCTTAAAAATATATTTAAGTGACATTTGATTTAAACTTTGTTAATAAAAACTTAATAAAAGTCTTCCTCCTCTTCATCATTGTTTCCCTTAATCTGTTCCTGATTTCTATAAAGTTGTGCCACTTGTGAAGAAGTGGTGGCCATTTCTGGCTTTTTGTCGTCTCTAATGCGCAGAAATCGCGGAAATCTCAAAGAGATGCCCTTCTCGTCGTCAACTATGCCAATGGCAGCCCTGTGTACGGGAGATATGGACAGATCCGCGCATTTGATTTCCCAAACTTGTATTGGTTCGAACCAAACATCAGGTGTTAAGCCTTCATCAAAACTATAATAAGACTTTGGCTTATTTATAATGTGTTTACTCAAAAAGTTGTAATGATTTTCTAGATCTTCATCTTTAAAACCAGTTCCGAGTTTACAAATGCTTTGGAACTCTTCCGTCCCGTCGTCATAAGAGGCCAAGAGATAGCCTCCGAAATGACCCGTTCTTTTGCCCTTTCCATGATATCCTCCAATAACTACCAAATCGAGAGTATCGCCCACTCCTTCCAAATAGTCTTTTTTAAGTTTAAGCCATTTATGAGAACGTTTTGCGATTTCATAACTCGCGTCGACGTCTAATGTCTTAACCATTAAGCCTTCGCACTTGCCTTTAATGGATTCCTCAAGAAATTCTTGTATTTCCTCAATTGTGTTGACGTCATTCGATTGCGCGAAACAGAACTCTCCTTCCAATTCATTAAAATGATTCAAAAGTAATTCTCTCCTTTCACTTAAATTTTCTTTTACTAAAGACTTTCCATTCAAATAAAGCAAATCGAAAGCGTAGAGACAAACTTGGATTTTAATCTCAGACTCGTCCGCATTCTTACGCTTACGAGTGCTCAACACCTGAAAGGGTAATATTTGTTTCAAATTTCGATCCCAAGCGACGGCTTCGCAATCAATTATAAAACTTTGGACATTAGGTTTAATAATTTTGGGAATTCTATGTATAATATCGGGATATTTGGATGTATTGTTTTCTTGATTTCGACTGAAAACGAAGACTTGTTTGTCGCCTAAGTAGTGAACCTGAGCTCTTTCGCCGTCATATTTGTATTCACACGTGAACTTGGATTTGTCGAAACGTTTCAAGACTTCGTCGACACCTTTGGTCGGATGCGCTAACATTGGCTTCAGAGGAACGCCAGGCGTCAGTTGACAGTGATCTTGAAGGGCGTCAAAGCCTTCTTTCAAAAGAACTGGGATTATTTGGTCATAATTAGGACATTCGCAATAAGTGGTCTTTAGAATGAGATTGGCTTTTGCCAACTGAGCCTTAAAGGTGTCGCTGTGTCTCTTCAACTTGGGATTGTTGATCATGAGCACCGCCTGAGTCAGTGCACTCAGCAGTGATTGTTCTGCTAACCCAATGCGCAACTTTCCGGTCAATCCCCTCACCAAATATCGGGCCTCACACTCACGACAGGCCACTAACATAGACTGGATTTTCTCCACTTTCTTCGCCTGCGTTGCGTTTCCGGACAGTTGTGCGATGTCTTTGAATCGGTCGAAGACGGACGAAACGGTCAGCTTTGGCGGTGAGAACAACACCTTCTGATTGACACGACTCGACTCCGCCACTAATCCTAAATCTCCCTTTTTATCGACGTCAGCCTTAATCTGATCCGCTTTACGACCCGTCGCCTGTGCTATGGCTTTGATTATCAAAGAATCGCCAATGCCTTAAATGTATAACAATTTGATTGTAATTATAAATAATATAATAAATTCAATTCAATTGATACCCAATTCAAGGCCTTCATAGTCGGGACCGACTTTGTTGAGACAGAGATAAACTGATTTTATTAAATCATTAGAAGACAACTCTATAACAGATCTGAAATAATTGCTTAAAATCTCAATCATTTTGAGTCGACTGGAAGTGTCTTCAATGATCTGCAGAGTTGTGGCGAATGCCAAATACGGGACACGTTCGCCACTCTTCCAAATGGCGTCAGAGATGGGGTCGTAATCCGATTTTGACGGATTGTAAACACTTTTGGGTGACTTTTCATCGCAAGACTTGGTATCAGATTTTTGTTTACTTTTTGTTGCCATTGATTTGCAATTGTTTTGTAAAAATAAATTTTTGAAATTATATTTGAAATTATTTTTGAAATTATTTATGAAATTATTTTTGAAATTATTTATCGAAATAGCTTTCACTGAAGTCCGCAATAATACGAACATATGATTCAATACTAAAAATAATACTAATATTGAGTCAATATTTATATAATTAATAAATAAATGAATTAATAAATTCAAAGTCAACTCAGAGTTAAAACTCCACAATGTTTTTCCCTTTGTATGTAAGCAATGCTTAAATGAATGAAAATGTTTATTAGGGGAAGAAATGTGGGGACGTTTAGTAGTAATACATAAACTTGACTATAATTTATAATTTACATTGATTTACATTTACAATGAATGAATGATTTCCCGCACATTTTGGTTGACAAACAAATACGTACTTTTATTCTAACAAGGAACACTTATGTATTGTCAATTTCTGAATTGTTTCAAATTTTCAGGTTTTTATGTACTTGTAGAAGGATGAAAAATGGTCAAAGGGTTAACAATTTAGAGTACTACATTCTCGGAATAGCCGTGTATTTATCAACTTATTGCTTCCACAATTTTGATCCAATTGCCTTAAAATTGGTATTAAAATGTTTCTTTTGAAAATATTTTTCATGTTTAGTCATTAAAAAACATAGATGTTTTATTTTTGTCGCAAAAGGTAATGATATCCTTAATCTCATTATAAATAAATACTTTGACAAATGGAAACATACTGTTTTTGCTATTAAATGACTTAATAAATATTTTATATTGAGAATAAGATTATCTCCAATTTTCGCAACACGAATGAAGTAATAATATTATTTAACAACTGAACATGAAAATACAAAATACCAATTTTAAGGCAATTGGATCAAAATTGTGGAAGCAATAAGTTAATACATACACGGCTATTCCGAGAATGTAGTACTCTAAATTGTTAACGCTTTCACCATTTTTCATTCTTCTACAAGTACTACAAAACCTGAAAATTTGAAACAATTCGGAAATTCACAATACATAAATGTTCCTTGCAAGTTATTATACTTTTAATTATAACTTAATATTTTTAATTTCGAGAAATTCTAAATGTAAAAAGGTATTTTTTATCATTCAAATCCATACAAAATATAAATTATCTAATGGTAATTGTTATGATTAAAATTTCACCTTTTTGAATTATATCAATTATTGTTGAAAGCTGATTCAAAGCATAGCTTATACAATACAGTAGTTACTATTGCTCAAATAAGTTAAGGAGTTTTTTAAACATACATCATCGTAAACTAGCAATTAGTATGTAATGTAATGTATGTCAACCAGAAACTTATTAAAATTTAACTTTTATTTCTAACCAACAAATCAATATTTATTTCATAAGACAAATATCAAAACAAGTTCACAAAACATCATTTCAATGGGCAAAAGCTTAAAAATGACCCCAACATCGCATATATCACTCATTATTACTATCTTATCATGTGATTAAAGGTTTTATTAATTGCATTATTCTCAATAATATATTGATGTTCTTATCTTATTATTAAAGATACAAAAAAGTAGAAAATTGTAGAAAATTTTTAAAAAACTTAACTTTATTTATATGTTTTGAGCTGAAGTATATATTTGAAAAACTCCTTAACTTATTCTCGCAATAGTACAACTTGAAGTCACTTTTATTAATGGAAAAAAGTTTAAACTTAAAACTTCTTTCCATAATTAAATAACTTAAGTGCTTCGATAATTTATGATATACGTGATAAATAATTGATATAAGTTAATCATTCGGAATAATTAATAATTTATTTGATATTACCAGTACATAAATTTTTTAAATATTCATGTATCCAAACTGTATGATAAAACTAAACGTTGGTTTCTTTTTAATTTCTGATAAATATAAAGCAAAATAGCTATCATAAAGAGCTTTTAAGATGATCTACCAATGAGGTATTTACAGGTTGAGCAAACTATTGTTTTATTAATAAAATAGATATCTATACAATATTTGGCGTTAATTTTGATTGCTTTTAACATTTATTATAAGTAAAAAGCAAATTATAAATGGCAACAACTCCTTTTTGCTGCGGTTCAAAGTTGGCTTCAATGAAGAATCGTGGTCTACCTCTCGATAAATCTATAGTGATTTTAGTTGTCTGCATATCAAATGACTTGTCAGTTGATTTCCAAATGTTAGAATCTATTTTGTCCTGTTGCATAACTGATAAGCTTTGAATCCCATCTCCGTTTTGATAAAAGTCAATAGTAAGACATGCATATGGTTTGTCATATGTGTTATAAAAAGGTGTAATGAGTCTCGCGCCATGAGTTTGAGCTTTGCTAATATCAAGAACAAGCATATTCTGATCACGACCTCCAATATTTGTGCGAATATAGGAAAAGTTTGATCCCATATTTTGCTGATTTTGTATTCCACAATCGTTTGTCTTAAAGTCACACTCAAAATAAGGTTCGGCTTCTAATACTTTAGCCGTTGAAGAAGAATACGATATAAATACAAGACATAAATATATAAAAACTGAAGTTTTTGATTCAAACATTATCATTGAGGGATAGTCTTAAATCCTTTTCACAATACAAAGTTTCATACAATGATAAAATAGTAGATTCATTAGTTATATATATATAGAATATATAGAATAATCTTCCGGAATTTCCAGGTGTTGTACATTAGATAACTTGATTTAAATTAGTTATAAATTTATTTCCAATGAAAAATGAAATTGTTATAAAATGATTACTCAGTTTTATTGCTGTTTTTATTGAGTGCTAAGATATGCTATCAAAATACCTGTAAACACATTTATCAGACGTGTTTGTGTTCTTACATTTTTTCTGGAATTCCATGAGTTTGCAGTTATATATGGAATTATGATCTAAATATTCAATTGTTTGCATTCTTCTTCAATCGGAACTTTAGGAATTGAGTCGATTCCATCGAATTTAAATCACTTTTTCACTCATTACATACTAAAAATGCTTAAACACTCAAAATTCTGTATAATAATTGAATACATAATTAATCGGCAATTCTTGTAAGTATTGAATTGTTAGCTCATGAAAAAATTATAAAAATGAATAACAGACCAATAATTTAATTCCTTTAAATTGAACCAATACTAGCAATATTTTGAAATATAATAACTAATTTCTTGATAAAACTTATGTGAAAATCTATTTATATATTTCTGTTTTACTTTTTTTAAAATTTTTGTATAAAACCGTTTTACATAAGCAAAAGAGGTTAAAAAGAAACGAAATGCTTTGTTTTGTAATTGTTTTTATTTATTATTCTTATCGAATCCAATTGATGGTAATAAAGATGTCCCTCAGGAAGAGTGGGTTACAATCGACACAAACTGCTACTGATCTTTCCAATCTCAACGCTTCCAAGATCATCCCTTCCAATCTGAAGCGTTCCAAACCCTGTTATACCTGACCCCAAATAAAAAAATATTTAAAGAAAGCCCCAATACAGAATTACTCTAAGCTGAACAAAATTAAAAACTTAAAATTATGCTTCATATTTTGAAATTGTATCGCAAAATTTTCTACTAATAACTAACATTTGAAAAAATTCTCTTAGCTCAAACAGGGCCGTGCTACCGCGCGGAAGCCGCTAACCTACCCTTAACTAACTTAACCTACCCTTAACTAACTTAACCTTTTACTAACGGATTTAATTTTGATCATTAAAAAAATATGGGTTTAATAGTAAAATGCTATTCTTATTATGCTTATTCATTAATTATTACTAACATTTTAACATTGTATCATTTATTGTATCTTTTTAAAATGTAATAAATTACCATATTATTTAGGTTGAAAAGCAATACCAGCTTTTAGGGTTATTTTGATTTAATAAATGAGATAAATAAGTTTTAGGGTTAACTATAACAGAGGTTGGAACGCTTGAGTTTGGAAGGGATGATCTTGAAAGGGATGATCTTGGAAAGGATGATCTTGGAAGCTTTGAGATTGGAAGGAACGTGCGGCTCCCATACAAACAATGCCGACGCTGTTGAATAGCAAATATGATGGCATTTCGTCTGTCTGAACAAAACCAGTTCGTCTGATAAATATAAGATAATTCAGGAAATATTTTTTTTCGGGAACACAATTTTTGGTCTCTGGTTTTAATCATTATGTAATGTTTACCACTGTTTCAACCAATTGTACAAAGAATAAGATAACATCTAATGGCACAAAACTTTATAAATCTATTGAAAATGGTGTAATTAATTATATAGTTTAATAAAATAGTTTAAAACATTGAAATCTTTTTGATAGGCAAAGAATTGTTGCAAAATTGTATTCTATGAACAATCGTGGACTCAATCTGAAGAAATGCCACAAAAAATGCCACAAATTGTCTGCTTTGTTAAGTTAAAAGTTGATAAAATGATATAAATGAATATTAATAAATAAATGATCAAATATTAATAAATTGTATAACATTTTAGACCTGAAATAGTTTTATAACTATTGGAATAAAAAACATTAATTCAAATTTCCCACAACTAAAAAGTGTCAGCAAATGAGAGTAGGGATGGATTGGATGAGTTTCTATGACTACAACTCAATCGTAAAGATTTCAGTGAAACTGAAATAGAGTCATAGTCTGTGTGTTTTTTAGTAACACTTCAAGAATGTCTTATCAATGTTATCAATGAGGCTATAATTATTGTCTTTTATCTAATATTTACTTTTATTTTACTATAATTTTGTGCACATTTTTGACATACATTTTGTTCGTTAAACAAAAGCAATTAACAAATGGCTAATTATATGGACAATAGATCTGCTATTCTTTATAATAACGATGAAAGGTTTGGATAAATCTTATGATAAAATAACTGTTATTTTATGTTATTATTACTTAATATGACTTCAAATGGGTTTTCAAACGAAACGTAAATGTTTTTAACGCATCCATTGATTAGTCATTTAAGTGACGAAACTATTGGCTATAAATAAATGCTTAAATTGAATATAAGTCACCATAAAGTGAATCTAATTTTAATTTAGTTTTTGTTTCTAACATTTATTGAAATCTTTTTACAAATAAATGTAATGCTATTTGATTTGATTTGTTTTCTACTA
>JAQGAN010000204.1:0-12902 GCA_034697745.1 Nothrus palustris
TATTTATTATTTATTAATAATTGTTCGCTTTGAGACATTATTAAAGCCAAATTAATTATTTATTATTTATTACTTAATAGACTTACAAAAAAGCGGTTTATTTATAAATCAATACTAATTGTGAAACTCAAACAATTTGATATTTAATATATTTTATAACATTTGAAATTATTTGAGTATAAAAATTACATTAATTTATAGTTAAATTAATCCACAAAATTAAATGTTAAATAACTATTTCTATAATAATTAAAAGTGAAAACATTTAACATACAAAATAAACAAAGTTTTGTTAACTGAAGAGCACATGTGCTATAAATGTAAACAAACAAAACATTAAAAGCTGTTCATACATACAATTTGTACATAACTTACGTCTAATTTATTTTATGAATAAATAGTAACGAAAGTATTGAAAATTAGTTTTATCTAAAGTTTAAGTAAAACATAATTTATATCAATTCATAGCGTAAACTGTTATTAGTTGTGTTTTGTTTATCTTCAATGCTCTTCAAAATGTCTTAAGTCGTCTTCAATTAGTTTTTTTGATTAAAAAAATTAAAATAAATTTATTTAATAATAATTTAATATTCAGTTTATATGATATAAAACGTTGAAACTATTATTTTCAAAGAATAAACTTTAAAACATTTTTTATATTTGTTAATAGCTTTCAATATTGTACTTAATGTTAATATTTATATCTATTTTAAACGTCGACTAAAATAATTGAACATAAGTTTTAAGTCCATTAATACAAGTGATGCTCATTAATAACCAAAGGGTTTGTTATGCGATTTTAATTGGATTTTCAATTCTGTTTTATTGGCTTATTGTCATTGTGTTTGGTATGAATTATAATAATAATGTTTTACATTTCAACTACATATTTAGTGTCTTACGTCAAATTGTTGACCTGAGAATTAAAACTATAATCCCTCTTTCAAATAATAGACTAGTCTTATATATTACTTGAAGATATAAACAGTAAATAAAAAATTAAATGCAAGTAGTAATTTATGTAATATAAATCTTTTTGTTCATGTAAACATCTGTAATACTAAATGAATGTCTAATTTAAAAAGGCCTAAATTGCATACTATGATTAGGCGTCTCTTGTTCAAACATAATACTCAGTCTTACTAAATTGTGTATGAGATGCAAATCTTATGTCTAATTAGAAGGTCAACAATTTGACGTAAGAGACTTTATGATAGATGAAAACTTTCTTGTATCCAAAGTTTTAACTCAAACAAATATTATTCTATATTCAAATGCAATTATATTAAGATATAGTGAATCTCAGGCGACGTAACGCTAGTGTTTACTATTGTTTAAAAAGATATCACATATAATGAGGTAATATTGTATGATTTAGGCCGAACTATTCATTAACAAATGTAAATTCACTAAAAAGAGGTTCACTATATCGAGTTTGTGTTGTATGTCTTGATTAAGACATAACTTAACAAACATTTGTATTAATTACAAGTTATCTGATATGTTTAAAGTGTAGAGAATTAAAGTCTTATTTAAATCAACTTTAATAGTCTTGACATTGAAAATAGAGATAAGATATTGACTTTTATATAACTTTATACATGAATTTCAATACTGAGTTTTATTAACCCATAAAAGAATAATTTAATGCAAACTTTTAAAGTACAGTCGTTATTACAGTACAAGTACAGTACAAAATTAACAGTAGTTTAAGATAGTATATGAAATGCGAGGGGGGTTAGGGGTGATAATTTTTTAAATTCTTAATATAAATAGATATATAAATCTGAAATTAAAAATTACTTATAATTAATATCGTATTCATTTATCACTTAATTTATAGGAACTTATATTTATTGCAAACTTAATGACTGCAAAAGTGAGGGTAAACCCTATGTATATGAATGTGATGTCGAATATCCGGATCTAATCAAATGTGAAACCTATGAATACTTTGATATCAGACAAGAATTTGAAAGAATAAGCAGAACTCAAAGAAATGATTCCAAAACTTTCACAGATTTTCACTTATTTTACGCTCCGATCAATTCATTGCCTAAGAATGTGTTTACAAACATAACATTCAAACAAATATCAATTCATGAGACAAAACAATTGTCTTATATTCATAAGAATGCATTCAGTGGTCCAACAAATGAAGTCATAACTAAACTGGACATAAGCGGAACTAATAGATTAACAAATAATCCTCCAAATTTTGATCTCTATTACGCTATGAATACTTTGAAAAACTTGAAAACACTTACTATTAGTTTAGATACGTATTCAACTCATGAAATACCTGAAAATGCTTTTTATGGACCTCAAAGTCAAAATTATTTAGAGTTTATTCAATTCAAAGGAGACTTTCGTATAAAGAAAATTAACAAAAATGCTTTCTATGGTTTACCAGACATTCAAATAGCAATATCTTTCAGTTTTATTCCCATTGCTTATATATCTTCGGGAGCTTTCGATCTGAAGACACCTTCTGGTGAAGTAATGAATATTCATTTGCAGAACTGTTCGCTCACAGAATGGAGTTTTGGAGATAATATCTTCAACGGTTCTAAAAGGCCTCTATTTATTAACTTAAGTAAAAAGAAAATTCACTTTTAATCAAATATTTCTTAAGTAATAAACTTTTTGTTTCTTAATTAGGAGAAAATCAAATCCATTACATGAATGAAGAGACTTTCCGCCCTTTATTTGAATCAAAACTTAGATTTACAATAGATTTTGAAAGCAATCCATTTAATTGTGACAATTATTATAACTATGAATGGCTTTTAAAACGTAAATCTCAGCTCAAAGATCGCATTCGTAACGCTTTTTGTGCTAATGGACTTTCAATTTGGGACTTAACTGAACCAAACTTTGCATTTAAGTTAAATATATGTTTAGAAATATTTATAATTGGGTTTATTATAACTTATATTTTATAAACTCTGCTCGCAATACAACTATAGTTTTTAATTGACTTTTCTATACATTAACTTCTATAGTATTTAAGACGTAATCAAATTATTGTTATGAAAACTTATAATAAGTTATATCTTTATCTAAATTGTTAAAAAATGAGTTTAAAACTTAATTAATTAATTATTATTATATGATTCATGTTTTTCAAAATCATGCCTCAATTGTAAACTTTGTTTTAGAATTATATAATTTTATGTATTTATACAACTATTTGAAACTTATTGTGATTTTATTTATTAAAGTATCTGAAACTTAATTCAAAAATAATTATTTATTTTAAACATTATTCTTCTTGAGAGACATCTGAATCAGTTCTTTGAAGAACTAATAAATAACTTTTTTTTAATTTTGCAAACTTTGAGTTTAAGTTAATATAGAAATCAAATTTTAAAAAATTTATTTTCTTTAATAATGAGAATAAAAGTGATTTATTTTTTGAATAAAACTTTATAAATACAACAGAAAATTATTTGAATTAAACCAGAGATGATATAAGAATAGAATTATTTAAAGTTTATAAAACTTGCAACATGCAATTTTTAGACAGTCAAAATATCTAATTGACAACTGTCAAAATATCAGAGACTTTTTTTAATACAATTTTTATACGTTTTATTCGGTCTTTCGATTCGATTATTTAAACTCGAATTACTATTTTCGGCTCTTTTTCTATCATAATTAATGATGTATAGTAGGCTCGGCTCGACTATAAATCCATAGGCTCAGGCTCGGGGTTTTCGAGCCTACTATACATGATTAATCATAATTAACGTCAGACGCTTTTTCCTTCAATTTACTGAATTTATGAAAAGTTTTCTCTTTTAGGAAAGGCTTCAAATCCATAGAATTTAAAGCATTAAATAAATGAAACTTTAATTGTGAAATATATTTCAAAACTTGCATATAATTAGCTATAATGCAGTGAAAGGCGTTTTCACACAATTCAGGAGTCATTAAATCAACAAAATCTTAAGTTTTCATCTCATTTGAGATTAATTTCCAGAAAGTTTTATAATTAAAGCCATGACTGAAATAGTATTGATATAACTGTTGAACCGTTTCTGCTAAAACTTTTTTTTCTCTTTTTTTCAACATTTGATTCTCTTCCTTATTCTTTTTTATTATTTGTTTAGAATTTTTTCTTAATTTTTCAATATTTTTATTCTTGTTATTCTTCGAAGTCTTTACCACTTTTTCAACTAATGGGAAATTAAAATTAGTGTCAAATATTTTTGGCTTTGGTTTAATCCGAATTCGAGATAAGTTTTCAATGATATGTGAATTACTTCTTATTATAATAAATTCGGCGAAATCTTTGTCGAAAACCTGTTTAAATGATATAAAAGTTTGTATTAAAAAAGTTTTTGTAACTTTTTTTCAGAATCAATACTAACTTCAAAAACGTGTGTTTCGTGTGAAATGTTATATTCAATAATAGTTTTCATGATTTCATTATAGACTTCATTAAATGTAATGACATTTAGTTTATTAATGACATTAATTACATATTAATATTTTGATTCACTTATTTCTATTAAACACTTAAAGCTTTTTTGACAATGAAGTCGAGCCCATATTTAACTGAATTAAAGCAAAATTGAATTGTAATTAAATATAATATAAATACAAATAGTGATAGAATAAGAACCATTTTGCTGAACTTTTTTATTGTTTTAAACTTGAGAAAACCAAAGTTCATTTTATCCTCAAATAATTACATTACAGAAACGTCTGGTATGGGAGAGTTGTCAAAAGTTCTACCCATAAGGGCTCGTTCACATAGTACGCACGCAGTACTGTGTGGTGAGAAAAAATGTGGACAAACTTTTAGATCCCATAACTTTTTTATTCATTTGCATATAATGATAAACAAAACGTTGTTTTAAAGCCTAAAATAAGATGACAGTAATATCACTTTTTAATGCTTGTAGTCCTTCCTTTGCAATACGACAGAATCAAGTTTTGAGTCTCTGCATTGAATTGCGAAAACATCAAACATTTCTCTGAGTATTTTGTTCGCTCTTTCTTCTAACTCTTGAGGAGTTTTTGCAGCCGAACTACTCTCGTATATTCTCTTAAAATTAGCCCACAATTTTTCGATGGGCCGAAGTTGGGGCACTGCCGGTAGATTGTCTTCTTTCGCAACAAACTTAATGCCTAACTCGTTCATTGCTGTTTGCATGTCGGCGGGTCAAGCAAGAAGATATAATCGCCATCACCATGATATTTTTGAATATAGGGAACTAATCTTTTCCTGATGCACTCACTCGAATATACTTCTCGACTAACTCCTAATTTTGATAGCACAAAATATACTTCTGACCGACCGCGACTGCTGATGGCCAACCAGACCATAATTTTCGGTGGAAACTTTTCTAAGAGCTTTGTTCTTACCTCTTCCAGAACGTCTTCGTACTCGCAATCAAAGTACCAATCATTTTCTGATCACTCATTGCCATCCAAAGTGAGATAAAACTCGTCGTCAACAATCACTAATGTGGAGCATGTTGGTTTAAAAGATCCATCATAAAGTTTTCTTATTCTTGTAATTTGTTTCTTCTGTTTTTCATTGCTTTTCTTCTTATGAATTCTATAGTATGCGAGTGTTGATTTTATCGTATTTTTGTCTACACTGAACTAGCGAGTTTTATAAAGCTAACTTAAACTCTTCCGACACTGGCATCGATTAACTGGTCCACTTGTTTTGGTGCCAATATTTTTCGTGGTCGCCCTGATCCAGGTTTTCTGGACGGTGAATGGCTTTCTTCGACCAACTTGATGTATCAATACTTGTATATCGTTCGTCGTTTCATTCACATCATTTCAAATTGTAACACAAAGAAAGGTTTGCCTCTCACCTTATTTTGTAGCCTAAAGCTCCCAATAATTCTACGACGATCTTCTTCTTTAATTGCGTCCATTTTTGCATGTGATGCATTGATTTATTTTTGTTTTAATAGAACTGAAAGCCCTAATCTTAGGCTATAAATTGACGCATAGTCTCATTTAAATCCGATTAAGTCTTTCCGAGAAATAAATACTGAAAGTTTGTGCATATTTCTTCTCACCAAACAATATTCTCATATATATTATAAATTTTAAATAAAATTATTAGTAAAATAAAGTTTAATTAGTTGTGATATTAAATGTTAAATATTAGGTAACTTTTAAATTGTAAATTATATTTTTAATTAAAACTCAAAAAATAAAGCTAATTAGTCGGAGTTTCGGAGCCCGTTGTAAGACCACTTAGGCTATAAAAGCTATAAAATATTAATAAGTTATTCTTAATTATTATTATTGTTATTATTATTTTAAATTATTATTAAAAATAATTTACAGAAATTTTATTAGAAAATTACAGAATTATTATGTAAAAAGATTTTTACTAAAATGCTTGTTTTCAATTCATTTAATTGAAACTCTATTAAATTAAAGAAAAATGTTCTGCAAAATTATGAAAATTATTTAAAGGATTCGAAAATAATAAATAAATTCTTCATTATTTCAATTATACTGTTATTCATATATCAATCAATTGAATTAATAGTTGATTATTGCAAATATGAAACTCCTATACATTAAACATATGAAAAAATTATATTATTTACCTGCGATTACATTATATGTTAATCAAATTAATATAAATTTATATGCACTCAAAAATTTGACGACAACCAAAAATTTGTTGTATAATTCAATTACTTGTTTGATAAATATATTTGATGCAAATATGTTTTTATGTACGCAATTTTTTGAAACAATTGTGCGATATATGAGTGATGGAAAAACATGTCAAACATTTCTAAGTATTTTAATAAATAATTATAAATCACCGAAAATTCCAGACTATGATATCCTTCTATATATCAATACATTAAAACATTTAACAAAATTAAAATTGAAGTTTGAGGTTTATATACATAGATCTGATTCATTACATGAAGAATATAGTGATTACATTAAATTAATACCAAATATAATAAGTGTAATAAAAATGAAAATATTGAATGAAAATCTACTGCCATTTCCCTATCAAACAGATTGTCGTTTTTATAAGAGATCTGACAATCAAAATGAACGGAAATTACAAAATCATTGTTTTATGAAATATTTGATGAAAAAAGAGTTCGAAGAATGTAAATGTCATTCAAAATGGTTTTATAGCAAAGTAAGTGATTTCAATACAACTACAATAACAATACTTAATAATCAATTTTAATATAAATTTTTTCGGCCGAGTGAGACGTTTTAGCCGAAAAGAATTTAAAAATCGAGGTAGAGGTCTATTTGATTAATGTAGAAATTATTAAGCTCGGCCTACCTGTTCATGAGATACGCCCTTTTTTGTGTTCCATAGACTTAACGTTATTTTAAGTGTGAGCAGAAGTGTTGGCACGAAAATAAACAACATAAGTTTGGGATTACAGTTTGATCTCTTCGTAAGAATCGTTCTGACCGCTTGCTTCGCTCGCGCATATCCTTTTAAAAGTGTCTGACTTGGAGACCGGGCTAGTCCACTCACAATTAGGATTGTACAATCCTATATGTTATCTAACTATTAAAATTAGCATTAAGTCTATAGAACGACCGACCGCGACTGCTGATGGCTAACCAGACCATAATTTATTAGATTACCACTACCCGGAAACGGGAGAAAAAAGGCTAATCCAAGAGACACGACAGCCACTACGGCATACATTCTTAGCACACATTAAAAGTTTTGGTTAATTTGTAGTTTATTATAATTTAAGAAAAGTTTTAACATTAAAAAGACTGATATTTAGATTTCACAGTTTAAGTAACACTTTTATTAATATTTAATTAAAAATAATAAACAATTTAAAATCTTTAAATATATCAATAAATATAATTTTTTTGGAACATTTTATTTTGTTTATTAAAAATTACAGTTTAATAAATATGAATTTAAAAGTACATCGGGAGGGATGTGATCAGACAGAAGAACAGATTGTTTGGTGTTCACAATTTTGAATAAGTAACGAATGGGATTAAGGGATATGAAATTTTTACAATTTAGATTTTATTTAATTATCATAACTTATACGTTATTACGAAATGAATAGCGTAGTAACTGTTATATTAATACAATTATAAATAAAACTATTATTTTTACAACAATAATAAAAAGTTAAATAAAATCCATAATAAGTATATAATTTGTAAACCAATTCAAAACAAATTCATAAAATGCATAATTATTTATAGGAAACAAATTATAGCAATCAAATCCAATGTTAGTTTCAGATAAATTCTCAATAAAAGATATAATTTTTAGTTTTAATTTAATTGAAATTTTACGTTTAATAAGAAATGTGTACAAAATAGGTAGTGATTTATGAGCTGTTTTGTTAAATTCAGCGCAAATATAATTTACGCTAAATATCGTTAAAACGCCTAAAATTGCAATAAAAGCAGTGATTATTTTAGCCACGAATGAAGATTCAGATGAATGCGACAAATATATCAATAGATTCACAGGCGGTCTAATAAAGTAATAGATTACAAAATACAAAATGCGATACTTGTTTTTCACATTGAATATGTTTGTCATTATTGAAACAGAATTATGTTTGTGAATTGCATTCAATAGTAAGACAATACTTCCCTTTTTCAGGCTTTCTTCAATTTGATCATTAATTTGTTTGAATTGATATTTAAGATAATATGTCGTTAAATATAAAACATCGAAACCTACAAAACATATTGAAAAAAGACTTATGAGAGAAATAGTGCCACAAATATTCCAGAATATAATACTAATTAATGTGAAATTCATTTGTGGATCAAAATAAGCTACAATTGTAGTGATAATCATTATCAGCCATACAAACAATAGAGCGATACCAAAATATATTGGCAAAATTAAGTTTAACATCTTGCATTGAATACAGAGTTTCTTATTATATTTATCATTGAGAGGATTCACAACTGATTTATTCTTAATGCTTATACCAAATGAAATGCAATACAATTTAGATGTCATTTCCAGATATAGAATAAATAGACCCATTGCAGTATTGATTACTATTAAGCCATAATATATTAAGCCTGAAATCAATCTTTGGTTACCCAATATATTCACGGCATAACTCATAACAGACACAATCGATTTATTGTTAAATATGGCAGAAATTGCAAATATCAAAGCAGTCAATAGATTTATAAATATTATCAAACATTTGATAAATAGTCTCTTTTTAGGTCTGTTTCCGTTCACATAATCTTCAAAAGATGGAGAAATAATAATAAAACATTTTGTCACAACTTTTTCTAATCTATTAATATTAATATCAATTTCTTCATTCAAATCACAGTTAATATAATTTTTAATCATTTGTTGAGGTCTTGAAAGAAAATTTTCACTCATCATAAGCTCTTTTTTTAAATTTTAATTTTTATCTCATATTTTGATATTTTTATTATAATTTTAACTCAAGTCATAGGAATAGCGAAATGAAAAAAGTCATTTCGCTTTTATATTATATTTAGAAAACGTATAAAATTTAATGTGTTTTTATTACTTCTAAAACTTAATTAGAAGTCATTCAAATATTTTTTAAAAGATAATTATAATATCATATTTATTTCAAATATCATTAACAAATGAAAAATATGCACATTTTTAATGTGAAATCGCAAATGATCTTATTTTTATATATATGTGATTTTTTAAGCATAATTTTTTTAATATAACTAAATTTGCAAAAAATATACTCAATTATAAGTGCTTTGGTATAGAAATATTACTAGAAATTTTCGAGTAAAATACTATATATTAATATTTACATTTCAAAAAGATAATTGGGCTCATTATTTGAAATATAATGCAATTATTATAGTCTATAATATCTATAATTTATAGATATATTCAGTCAAGTATAACATATATTATATGTGTATTTTATTGCTTATATTATATAAGTTTTAAGACTTAATTAAGAATTAAATCAAATATTTTTAAATTTCATTTGAATATGAATGCATGCATTTTTATTAAAGAATCTAATGTATAATATCTTAATAATAAGAGTTTTACTTTTAATTTGAATTTAATATGAAATTCATTGATCTTTTATACAATGATTGTATAATATGTTATCATAAAATATACTATTGATAAATAACCAATATTTGAAAATAAAATTATTATTGCTCTATTGTTTTCATACAGTGCTTTCATTTATTATAACGTGACTCGTTTTTAAGAATAGCTGTTCGTCTGAAACAGATTAATATCTTAAAAAATATAAGTCTTGTACATAAAATCGAATACTTTTATTGATTATAATAGCGCGCGCTATCATTTTTCCTATTATACAATACATAGAATTAAGTGGCGATAAAATTTATTTACACTTTTTTGCGTAAAACTTTAATAGCGCGCTCGCGACTTGTTCCATCTTAACCAAACTTTAACCATAAGATTGTATCAGTTTTATACATAACATATTAAAATTTTATTAATTTAACTTAACTTCAATAGATCTTAAGTTATTCTTAAAAAACGAGTGGCGATAAAATAAATGAAATCTAATTTATAAGACTTTATATATTTTTCAAATGTACAGGTTTTGCATATTCTGTTTATACTGTATTTTTCACTAATTTTGAAAATTATTTAAGAAATAATATAATAAAGTAATAGATTTTCTAGATTATTTTTGTATATATTAACATATTGTATATATAAAGTGGGTGAAATCAATTTAAAAATCGGCGGAGGTGTCTATTTGATACTCAATGAGACTAATTGATTAATGTGAAAATTATTAAGCTCCGTCCATCTTTTCCTGAGATACGCCCCTTTTTATGTTCTATAGACTTGATGTTAATTTTAATAGTTAGATAACATATAGGATTGCCCAATCCTGATTGTGAGTGGACTAGCCCGGTCTCCGAGTCAGACACTTTTAAAAGGATATGCGCGAGCGAAGCAAGTTTGAGAGACAGACAGTCATTTATTCAAATGAGCTAATAATAATAGCTATATTTCAACATTGTCAATATATTTCTTAATAAATTTAATTATATGATTCCTGAATTTATTTATTCTGTAATCACTTATCACAGAATCCTTAATAGTAGGGAATGATATAATTCCTATCATAATTGGTGTTCGTCCGACACCACCACAACAGGACCGGTAATGAAACATAAGCGCATCGTTTTTATCCACATATTTAAGCTTCGAATTATATTCGTTAAGTAAACCTTCAATTGTATGGATTCCTATCTTAATGATTAATTCTGTTCGTAAAACAATAATTTTTGACCGAAAATCTTTAGACCAAATATTCTTTTGTCGATTAAAATGGTTTAAAATTGTTGGAAATGTTTTTTGTTTATTTAAATTGAATTCACAGCAGAAAAACACGTTTTGCAAAGAAAGTGCTGCCACTGAAGCAGTTTTTTTCTCATTAATTATAAACTGTTTAAGTGTATTATAACTGAACGGAACTATATATTCGTCGATATCGATGAAAATTATGTTTTTATCTGTATATCTATGTAAACAGTCATCAACTGATGAATATTGATCTTTGACATATTGATCTTCATTTGTATTTAAAAGTGCGTCATTTGAATGCCAGGGAATTATATCAATAAATTCTGACATAGAATTCAATAGTTGTGAAACTTGTTGAGTAACAGAATCGTTATATATAACAAACTTATTGATTCCGTTTGTACTGTAATAAGCAATGAATTCCAACAATGATCTAATATTGTTGTAATTTCCAAATAATGGACGAACGCATACAATTACTTCATTAGAAGATGTATCTGATGCTGAATTATAGTTTATATAAATGCTGTTAGAATGTATCTTAGGCTCACTTTTATGAAAAAGTGTTACATATTCTGCATTTGGGTATAATTTACATAATATTATTCGAGTTGATATATAATGAGTAAAACTATTTTTAAATATCTTAAGAATAGCTACACTTTTTCCTAGAATTTTATTTTTTGTCTCATCAATGAATAGACATTGAAATTGATTCTCAAATGCAATCATTATTTCATTATTCACTTGAGATATAATTAAGACATTTTCTCCACTTTTAAAAGCAGAATAAATACGAATGTCATAAGTTCCTACCTTTTGCCAAATTAATTCAGAATGAGATTCCGGCAATGATTTTTTTGTATTATTAATTGCTTTAAAAGTTATATTTTTGTCATTAATTGTATTTTCATAATAACATTGATCTAAACAATGCTCCCAATTATGTTGATTACAAACACTTAATTGACAAATTTGACCAAAACATAATTTACAATCAAAAATCCACCAAATATTAAATAGCAATAAAAAGCCAAATGTGATCAAAATTAAAAATAGAAAGATAAATTTTAAACATCTTAAAAGAGAGTGTTTATAAATTATATTTTTAGTTAAAGTATGCATAACTTTTCTAAAATGATTCAGATTTTTTCCAAATTTTAATTATACTCTCTATAATTTGCATTGAATTTTAATGATACAGTGATACCTCGTTATAGTGAACCTCTTTATAGTGAATCCTCGTTATAGTTAATAAGAATTTTAATCCCAGTCATAAGAAAATAATACAATTTTAACTCTTTATAGTGAAACATGTTTAAAGTGATAACTAGAGTTCGGTTCCCAGCAATTCACTCTGTCGAGGTATTACTGTATTATAATCACTTATATTAAATATTTTTTTACAAATTTTCTAGTTTTGTAATATTTTGATGAAAGAATAATTAAGGAAAGGCTAGGGATCTGCTTTGTCCATAAATAAGCTCTACAGCTAGCTATTATTTATGTTGGACTATTAATATATTGTAAAAAGCACCTTAAGCTAGACCTGAGCTTATATTTTCAATATTATTTTAATATATTTTTGATAGTAACTTTAAAAATATGA